>JADRCD010194975.1:0-11818 GCA_019843815.1 Montemys delectorum | reverse complement strand
GTATAATGTGATGGCTCCCAACACAGAGCTGGATGCTTAATGAGTATTTGTTGGAATGAATAAAGACTGTATCTACCAATGAGTTTAGGGGATTAAGAATTCCAACTCTTGCCAGGCAGTAGTAGTGCATAGCTTTAATCACAGCTCTTGTAAGACAGAGGCAGGCAGATTTCTGAGTTTGAGGACAGCCTGGTCTACAGTGTGAGTTCCAGGACAGCCAGGGCTACACAGAGAAACCGTGTCTTGAAAAAAACCAGCCAAACAAACAAACAAACAAAAACAAAAACAAAAAAATACAAAGAAATAAATAAAGAAAAGAAAAAATAATGCCAACTGATTATATTATAAAGACTAGGTATTAGCTAACACAGTATCTCTTAAGCATCTTGATTATGTGAAACAAACAAATTAAACAAATGAATTAAACACCTGAATGAATCAGTGAGTACTGTTACTATTGCATGTCAACTATTTCAAGTTGGTTTTTACAATAAACCTGGGGCATAGGACAGAGAGGTAGAATTTGAATATGGGACTGTATGAAGGTCATAGCAAGGCTTTGCCTATGTTTTCTGTTGCTTGTGCCCTCCCATTTTTTAATCTAAACTCATTTTAGCAACCAGCTCGAAGTAGGAACCAAGTTGTAAATGGAACAGAATTAGAGGATCATCTTTAAATAAATAATGTAAAAAGACTAATAACTAACAGATAAAGCCAATCGTATTATGACTCTAGGAGATGAACACACAAAAGCCCAGGTGTATTCTGTGTAGGTTTTCATATACAAGTTTGAAGTAGAAAGAGAGTGTGTTGGAGTTATCTTGTGTGTTGTGTAGCCAATGTTCTAAAGAATGCTCTCTGTTAATTCCTGATTGTTCAATAAAAGCCTTGGGCTTATAACTGGGGAGAAAGGATGGGAAGGCAGGATTTAGAATTGAGTTGCATGAGGAGTCTTGAAAGAGATCACGAGGAGAAGGAGAAAGAGAGAAGAGAAAAGAAGAAGCTGCTCTTAGATAGGATGGACAAGAAGCCCATGGCCAAGAGATGTGCACCCTGAGGACAGGCTGATGGAGCAGAAGCAGCCTGGAAAATACAAGATTGGCAAGTGACGTTTGTATATATTTTAACAAGTAGAAGCATTAGAATAGCTCAACACCTGCTTAGAATAGTACCTACATCTTATTAATAAACAACAGTGTTTCTGTATCATTTATTGAGGATCTATACAACCAATAGTGGGGCAGAAATGTCTAATAGTTATTGGAGAGTAAAAATGGGTATAGGAAAACCCCAAGAAGAATAATTCTTGCTTTTGTTGGTGCCTAATGTAGGGCACAGACTCCAACCTAACTTGAGGAAAGTTTCCAGTATTCTTGAGTGGTATCCCTAGTTCTCTAAAGGACTACACAGATATCATTGCAAGCTTCTGTGAAAGCAAAGATTACCCTTGAAACAATAAATGTTTGTAGTGAGGTTAGAAAAAGATATACTTCTTTGTCGCAAATAGTTTATCACAAATTAATTCATTTTTTGTCAAATTCTGCTTACTATAGTAATTTGAAAAATTATTTCAATACTATATAAAAAGTGTATACCTGAGTAGAATAGTGACATGAAAATATCAATGGAAATTAAATCAGAAATTTCAACAAAATAGAATCAGCACATAGTGTCAGCTGTTGTGTTTATTATCATATTATGTACAGTATCAATTATACAGTTATTTAGTTTAGTTTTCCTGAAGAATAGTCCATGGTGCAAAGATGCAAGCAAAATTTGTCATAGATGTTAAATAGCATTTCTATCATTGTCAAAATCTACAATTCCAGGGCATTGGGAGATCATAAATATTTTTTTGTATTCATTTAACACTCTAAAGCAGTTTCTTAACTGTGGCTCTATTTGTTTACCATTTGATGTGCATTCCTGGCCTCTACCTACAAAATGCCAGCATCGTCTCCTTTCAGTATTAAAACATTTTCGGACATTGCCACATGTAACCTGAAGAAAAGACATACCCAGATTGAAAGGTGGTGGTCAAGGACATGCATTCTTAGTACTTGTCAACTTTCTTCCTCATAGAAACCCAAAAATACAGGCTCTTTTCATCATAAGAATGTTCATTGCTCCTCCTACCCCGAAAGAGTAGGGAATCATCGAGAAAGGACATACATTTAGCCTTGACTTATGAAAAAATATAGTTTCCTTCAAATTATACTATTATAAACCCATCTCATGGCCCTACTTGGATGTGAGGGGATGGAGGAAAGTCTCCTACCTGGTTCTACTTCTATGGAAAAGAAACACTCTTAGTTGGACAGCTATTTGCCTCTGTCTAAAAGAAAAAGCTTTATCTAGCCATAGGTGTTTTAAAACTCTCCAGATTTTATCCACATCTGCATGATCACAATGCACATAAGCAGCCTTACATTTCTGACTAGCCCAGACTGTGCTAAATGTTGCTGTGTCTAACCATATTTAAAGACTATGGAATCTGTTCTTGCTCCTTTTTTTTTTTTTTTTTTTTTTGATGCAACACCATGAGGTTTATTCAGGGGAAGCCAGATCTGGGGTCAAACTCATAGCCTAGCATGCCAGAGGAGTTCGACCCCGAGCCCAAGGAACAAGGGGTATTTAAAGGGAAAAACCACAAACTAGGGGGAGTGAGTGGGAATTCCAACCCAACATATTCAGTCAGTTAGGGAGGGGAACATATTCATTTTAGGAATGTAATCTTTATCTACTGGTCGGCAGGGTGGAGAGCCTCATGAACCAGTTGACCTTCATTATAGTTCTGCCCTCATTGTAGTTTAGTCAGGAGGGGCTGGTCTCAGGAACCAGAGCCCTGAAGCTCTGAGTTAAGCCAAGTTCGTGGAACCCAGAGTTCTGAACTGGCTGACCTGCATTCTTAGTTTTGCTCAGTCTGCTAGGGGGTCATAAAAAAAACTTATTTTTATAGCTTTCATACTTTTTATTCCCCACTTCTTCTAGTACATAGTTCTAATCATAGAACGAAATATCAGTATCATCATAATCTGGATTTCCTTGCCCTTGCAAAGTATGGTATTGTTGGCATAACATTAAAATCTGAACAGCACTTACTCTCTCTCTAATAAAAGCAACTAATCTATTTAACATACATGGACCTATAGTCAAAAGTAAGAGCAGGATCAAAAGGGGTCCAGCAAGGAAAGACACCAGAGTTGTCATCCATGGGGATTTACTAAACCAGTTCTCAAACCAGTTTTTGCTGTGCTTTTCTATCTCTCTGTCTTTTATCTAGTCTTTTTCTAAGCTTACTCATGGAGTCTCTAATGACTCCCCTTGCTCTTTTTCAAGTATTTTTCTTCTCTACTTCTTTTTAATTTTAAAATTATTCTGAAGTGTAACAGGTTTCCATGCAAAGTTTTAATACACATACATGCATACATACATACATACATACATACATACATATATACATACACACATACATCTTAACTGATTCACCCCACTCCCTGCACCTGGTTCATCTCTCAAATCCCTTGCGATACCCTTCCCCCAAGATGTCCCCTCTCATTGAGTTCTATTATTTCCCTATCCTCTTCCATTAATGTTCCTTATTTTCTTCAAGTTAAATGAGCCTTTTTCAAGGTTTCTGGCCCTTTTCTTCTTCTTCTTTACTTTTAGTACTTTCCATAAGTTTAAGAAACTCAACAAGATATGACTAGGATAAAAACATCATAATGATGGACTTTATTCCTTAGTAGATTATTCATTGTTGATCCTATTTATTGATTTGTCATCAGATAATACTAATCAGTTCTTTTATACCTGTGCTTTTAACTCATTTACAGGGCCAAAATGCTAGCTAGCCATTCAGTAAATGAATATTTACTTTACTTGCCAAGATACTTTTATGATTGCATAATATTAGACAAACTTAAGTACTTCATGGATGATAATTCCTTTATGTTGTAGAGGGATCATAACATTATCACCATGTTTAAACTTCTTATTAATGGAATTGTTATGAGCAATGCTATATTCTCTTTGCTGTTAGCAAATTGTATTCTGATATGCAATAAAATCTCTCCACCAGTTGCCAACATTCACCTTATCTCCTTCATGTGTTCGGCTACACACCTCAAATTTGCTCACTCTCCTTATACTTGATGCTATCACATACGCCCTTTAATCCTTCCTCATTCCTAAATTAGATATAATTATATCTTTCTGTGTTTTACCATCACTCATCCAAGCCCAGACCCACTGAAGATATGGCTATAATATGATATTCTCTTAGACAAACAAAATCCTTACATATAAACCCAAAATAAGGGAAACAGGTTTTATAACAGTTAGCAGGCAAAATTCGAGCTCCAATCTCTTCTGCTTGTCATTATCTCTGTCTTATTTCATGACTAATGAAATTTGAAGAACAAAGTATGCTTGCAATTCAGCTACCTTTGAAGCAGGGAGTCAATCCTTCATTATCTGTGAGCCTGTACATGATTCTTAAAGTAAGGAGAGAAAGGTGGTGGTATCTGAAGCAAAAGCTGAATTTTGTTACTTGCTTGAACAGATGGAGAATTGCATAGAAAGCATAAAAAAATTAATCAAGCAGCTGGAGAGATAGCTCAGCAGTTAAGAGCACAGAGTAATCTTCTAGGGATCCTGAGTTCAATTCCCAACACCCACATGGTAGCTTACAGTACAACAGGATCCAATGCCCTCTTCTGGTGTGCAGAGGGCATACAGTCAAAGCACTCATATACATTAAATAAATAATTTGTTTTAAAATAATAAATTAAGCAAACCAGTGAGCCTGGACCCAGAGGCTCAGAGAGAACTACAGTCTTGTTTAAAATACAACTGTAATCCAGTGAATCTGTAAGTGGTGGATCAAGTTACACCATGTGAGAGGTCCCTGATCTCCAGAAAAAAAAAAGTTAAAAAGGGACTACTCTTTTAAGCCACCAAATTGTGGTAAATTGTATGACTCAGTAGAAAGTGAAAACAGAAAACCAACCACTTCTCTCCTTTCCAAAACTGCTACTTCTGGGATTATTTTAGGCCATGAAAAATCACCATGTATTGTGGTCATGAGATGATTTAATACTTCAGAGTTTGTACTTTTTTTCTCCTCTAAAAATGAGGCAACCCTATTCATGACCAATGATTGGTTTACTTTACTCAGAAATGGTTCTTTCTACCGATACTAGACTTTCTATGACATCATCTAGGTTATGATCAGTAGTCTTATAGGTGCATCCAGAATCTGGATCTTCTCTCCTCCACTAGCACAATGAATGCTGCATGTTTTAGCTACTTTGAAGTGACTCGGGTTCTCATGAATAGATATAGTTAATGGGCCAGGGCTGAGGTAGCAGTATGTTCTTTGCAGAAATCTACCTCTTGGTTATTTCCTAGAGAACTGATAAATTTGAAGACTTGGGGTATAAGACAGTAAATATTCTCAGCCTGTAGACCTGAAAATGTAGATGCTAATGTTCTTCAAAATGTAATGACATTTATATTGAATGATGAAGGTTTTTAAAAAGACAAAGTATGCTCAGTGACAATATTTTAATAAGGTTTCTGGAGTACTCTTAATTATACAGACTCAAACAAGTTTCTATACCTACAGAATGTGGAAGTTGTCTCATTCTATTCATGTTCCACTGAAATTGAGAGCATGATTTTTAAAAAGCAAATCCTAAGCTTTGACATGTTGGGGGCACATTTCCCAGCTGCAGAAGGCAGTCGATTCTTTGCCCCTGTAACATCTCCATTGTAAACCACACTCTTCCTTGTGATTTTCTTTGAAGTTACTTTATTCTTTTGAAGTTCACCTTGAAGAACTGAGCAACTGTAAGACAGTCATTATTTCTTCACCATGACATGACTAATAGCTTCTGCCATTACTGACAGTTCTTTGCAATCTTTAATTTCTCACTTTATTCTTCTTTAAGCCTTACATTGAAATGTATCTTCTTCAAATGGATATGCTTATACCTACCCAAAATTAATCACATCTACAATATATAATCACTCTTACAATGGATTACCTAAGTGCCTGAAGAGATAGTCACTCTTAAGATAAAGCCAACTGATTTTCTCTCAGGTTGTTAGAAAATGTCCAGTTTGGTAATCTGTTCAACCAGGAGGGATGGACAGGTCAGTGAGTGCAATGTGCTCATTATGGTTCTCTTAGAAAATTAAACCTTACTGAGTTTTCATTTATCCTCCACATTTCATTGATGTATACTTTTAAAAGGCTTCATTTGTAGAACAATCTGGCTAAACTTAACCTTATATAATTGCCTAAAAATTTTCCCCATCCAAGCTCCTGAGGCATTGGAAGTATTGCTCTACATACTCTCCAGTGAGTTAGGTTAACACCTGACCTTAGCTTGGGGATCTGAATCAATCTGAATCCACTTTCACGTCAGTGCTTTCTATAGTCTCCAATTGCTTTCTTACCACCAGTTCTTCTAAGTTTTTTTGAAACAAGCTCTTATTTTGGGAAGGATTAAAAACAAGTTAGTGTAGTGGTAATCTACTGCAAAGGTCCTTTGACAAGCCTTTTTGGAAGAATTGATGTCTAAAACTCCCCACTAAAGCAACCTTAGTGTCTCTCAAATTGGACTCAAACAGGACATAGAGGTCCTGCATACTGATTCAGTGGATCTGGAATAGGCCTAGAAATGGTAAATTGTTTAGTTTGTTCTCAAGCAGTGTCAATGTTACTGGTCCAGGCTTTAGCTTGTACCCTGCATTTATTCCCTCTAAAGCATGCTTTCATTTTCTTGTATTCAGTGGACATTGAATGAACCCCTGGTTTTTAATTTGAGGGATTAAACATTTCTTATGCTTACAGAGATCACAGTCTACCTCATTCACAGATAATTAATAAAAGAATAATGACATTATAACATAACTACAAAGCCCATGGAAGTGGGGATGCTAGTGATAAGCTCTGGTTTAACAAAGAAAATAGTGACAGTAAGTACAGTATTTCAATTCTGTCAAATGGTCATTTAGAATATTACGATCAATCACCAATTTTCAAGTCAGTTTAAGAATCTTTAAGCTGGGCAGTGGTGGCACACGCCTTTAATCCCAGCAGTTATGAGGCAGAGGCAGGCAGATTTCTGAGTTCCAACCCAGTCTGGTCTACAGAGTGAGTTCCAGGACTACTGGAGTAGGGCTACTCAGAGAAACCCTGTCTTGAAAAACAAAAGAAACTTTAAATGTTTACTTGTTAACTCTTAAATGGGTTTTAAATAAGCAAATCTTTTTACTTACGCTAACCCTTAATAATTGAATGCTAGAACAGGCAGATTTCCATGTAAATAAATGAAGTTTCCAATTTACTCATTTGTCTGGCTCTTCCATGACACAGGAAAGGAACACAGTCATTTCAGTTCTGTAATTTTGCATTGTTTTATTGAAAAGAGAGTTCCCCAATATTATTTGATTTTCTGTCCTTCCACAATTCCTGCAACTACCAGTAAAATGCATGTTTTCTTTTGCAAGAGTTATTATGCATTTGCTGTTTGCTTTGAAGAATATACTCTGCTATCACTGTAATTGGCAAATAATATTTAATCAATTTTTATTCAGCCGAGCACTGCAGGTAATAAACAAATTTAAAGAAAGAGACTCTCTAGGGATGATAAAATTATCTTTTAACTCATGAATATTCTATTTTTTCATTTTTCACAGATGGGTGATTTTATTTGAAAGTAATAGAAAAACACTGAACAGCCTGAGTGCTGCAAGCAGTGCTCAGTATGAAAGTTTGGTAATGGAACCTGAATATTGGGCTAACTGTTCAGGCACCAGAAACTGAGCCATTCCTGTTTATCCTCAGGGAGGATTTATGCACATCTCTTACCAAAATGGATATTATACTTTATATTTTAGGTTTGGAAATGCCAGACCCATCTACTCTAGTTAATTTTGGTAAATATATCTATCTCCATGACAAAAAAAAATGCATGAATATAATCATTCATTTCTGTGTCCTTTAATAAAAGGATATTTTTGTGCAGCTAGATCTGATACTTGAAGCCTGATTTCTTGGAGGTGATAAAGCTGGACAAAAATATTAGATAAACAGCTAATAAAATTTTAAGGAACGTCTATATCACTGTAATTTAAAACACTCTCTTTTCTGTGTTTTGTCTTAGTGTGAGGGAAACTTAGGGGTTGGCTTGCTCTATTACGTACTTGTAGTCTGTCCTCCTTTCTATATGTTAAAATGACAGTCAACATTTTCTATAATCTCTTGTATTAAATAGCACTGGTCTCCATATGGTCAGGCAGGATGAAAGTATGTGATTGCAAAGGGAGTTCTTAAGTAGAAGACGGCTTTTTTGATCCTTCTCTTTGAGATAGTGACTATGCCACGGGGGAGGAGCATAAACTGAGCTTTCGTGGCACCGTTAGAGAGAACAACTGAAAGGAAGATGTCCGAGAAGACAATGCTCACTGTACTGTACTAGATAATTCTTCTTCAAGTGCTAGTAGATCAATGTTCTTCTCCTCTTCTAGTGTCTGCTAGTACTTTCTGTTCCTTGATTCATGGAATGACACACTTTAATATATTTATTTAAGAACTGAGGCTGATAACTTTCTCTTCCTTGCATAAATGTTTAATTGAGGTCCAGTTAGTGTAGAGCAAAATGTACAAGTCTTAAAAGACACAGTATGCTAGGTTTGATAAATAAATACCCCTGTGGAGCAAACATTCCCAATTAAGATACAATGTACTGACAATACCAGGAAGTTCTCCCAGATTCTTTTCAGTCTGTGACCTCCCACAAGTTACTGGTATCTGATTTTCTCCACTAATTAATTTTGCCTGTCCTTAAAATTATATAAATCAAATCATACAGTACTTAATTGTATCTACTTTCTTCCACTAAATGTAATGGTCTTAATATTGACTCATTTTGTCCAGTAGACATATTGTTTTTAATCTTTTGTCTATTCAGAGTTATGCCTAATCAATTTTCTCTATTTGTCTCTTTTTTTTTCCTTTAGAATCAGTGATTTATTATTCAATATTCAGATACAAGCTTAGAATTGTTGAGATTAGCTTTGTTTTGGGGTAAACAAAAAAGTTGTATATAGGATTTTTTCCCTATAAAACTTAATTTTGTAGAGGCATATTTATTTTATTTATTTATTTATTTATTTATTTATTTTTAACTTTTATTGCATTATGATGAGAAAAGTTACATGATTTCAATTTGTCTGAATTTGTTAACATTTAAAAACATATTTTAAGTAAATAGAATTAAATCACATTCTTGTTTCCCTTTTGTACCCCAACTCCTCCCGGAGACTCCCTCTTCAATACCTACAATATCTTTTTTTGTCATATTCCTTAAAATTTATAAAATGTTACAATAAAAATGAGTATTATAAAAGTTCTTTGATATAAAACAATCAATTTAACAGTGTTATGTAGATGCTTGTCTACAGCAATACTGCAAATACGTATGTTTTTCTCACTATAAATTTCAAATAACTCCAAACATATTAATTGTTTATTTCAAAATAATACATCATTACTTGTATTTTCTTAAATGAACATAAATATGTAAAGTCTTTTTGTTTGTTTGTTTTGTATTTAGTAGAGTTTAAAATCTTGGCTCTTTCTGTGGTACAAGCCCAAAATAAGAACAATTTTTAGACATTGGATTTCATTGTAATAAGGCTGTACTTCAATGACCCTCAAATCACCGAAGGATTTTACCTCTATCATAGCTAAGCTGAGAGTTGACAGTTCTGCTCCCCAAGGAATAAATTGTAGGCATGATTTTTAGATACAGACTTCCTACTATGGTCAAAAAGCTATTTGACTTGAGTGTGTGACTTTATTCTCAGCCCACAGAGAACAGGTTACATTCATTTAAGAAATGGTGTGTGAATTAAGATGGTCTATCCATAAAGTCATTCAGCAACTGTTTCAATGAACAATGGTTCTGCATGGAAGATGGTACAGACGTTAGGTAAGGATAAGAATCTGGTTCATTGGCTGTGATGATTTTGAAAAGCATTCATCTCAGAGAAAGAGTAACTTATAAAGTCCTCTTCTTCAAACTTGATACAAGAGCTAGAAATGTCAAGTAAAGCATTCAGTCTCACTCTTCCTTGTTCTCTTTCGTACAAGCCACCTCCCAAGTTAATTGTCTATGTTTCCCTTGGGTATATAAATACTTTTGAAATATATAAGCCATTCTGAAAACCATAGTATAGGGTAAAAACATAAAATAAACAATACTAATAGAGAGGCTGAGATAGGAGAAGCAAGATTTCAAGACCCTTGAGTTGTACACAGCAAAACACTGTCACAACAAGCTGAAAGTATATATAAATTGTACAATATTGTATCCAATTACCAAATTAGAGAGACCATTGGATGACAATCAACAAATTTCTAATTCCTCATATTTTTGGATTTCAGTCACTTAGTATATGTAGATAATATTAATTTTCATATTAAGATATTAAGAATAGGTAATTGTTACTTCCTGTTGTTTTTGTTGTAAGTGGTGGAA
This sequence comes from Montemys delectorum, assembly GCA_019843815.1. Lineage (NCBI taxonomy): Eukaryota > Metazoa > Chordata > Mammalia > Rodentia > Muridae > Montemys > Montemys delectorum. Next base: position 1,262 of record JADRCD010194975.1, on the reverse strand, counting down.
TTAGATTTGTGTGGATTTGTTGAAAGATTACTTTCTTGCTTCTTCTAGAGTGTAATTTTGCTCCTTATGTTGATATTTTCCATTTATTATCCTTTGGAGGGCTGGATTTGTGGAAAGATATTGTGTAAATTTTGTTTTTTTCATAGAATATCTTGTTTTCTCCATCTATGGTAATTGAGAGTTTTGCTGGGTATAGTAGCCTGGGCTGGCATTTGTGTTCTTGTAGGGTCTGTATGACATCTGCCCAGGATCTTCTAGCTTTCATAGTCTCTGGTGAGAAGTCCGCCATAATTCTGATAGGCCTGCCTTTATATGTTACTTGCCTTTTTTCCCTTACTGCTTTTAAAAATCTTTCTTTGTTTAGAGCATTTGATGTTTTTATTATTATGTGTTGGGAGGAATTTCTTTTCTGGTCTAGTCTATTTGGAGTTCTGTAGGTTTCTTGTATGTTTCTCTTTCTTTAGGTTAGGGAAGTTTTCTTCTACAATTTTGTTAAAGATATTTACTTGCCCATTACATTGGGAGTCTTCACTCTCTTCTATACCTATTATCCTTAGGTTTGGTCTTCTCATTGCATCCTGGACTTCCTGGATGTTTTGGGTTAGGAGCTTTTTGTTTTTTGCATTTTCTTTGACTGTTGTGTCAATGTTTTCTATGGTGTCTTCTGCCCTTGTGATTCTCTCTTCTATCTCTTGTATTCTGTTGGTGATGCTTGCATCTATGACTCCTGATTTCTTTCCTAGGTTTTGTATCTTCAGGGTTTTCTCTCTTTCTGATTTCTTTATTGTTTCTATTTCCATTTTTAGATTCTGGATGGTTTTGCTCATTTCCTTCACCTGTTTGAATGTGTTTTCCTGTAGTTCTTTAAGGGATTTTTGTGTTTCCTCTTTAAGAGCTTCTAGCTCTTTACCTGTGTTCTCCTGTATTTCTTTGACAGTGCTATTGACTTTCTTAAGGTCCTGTATCATTGTCATGATAAGTGATTTTATATCTGATTCTTGCCTTTCCAGTGTGATGGTGTGTACAGGACTGGCTATGGTGGGAGAATTGGGTTCTGATGATGCCAAGTGACCTTAGTTTGTGTTGTTTATTTTCTTACACTTTTCTCCTGCCATCTAGTTATCTCTAGGGCTACCTGCCCTAATTCTGACTGGAGTCATTCCTTCCTGTGATCCTGGTTGTATCAGAACTCCTGAGAGTCAGGCAGTCTCTGTGACCCTGTGATTTTGGGATTCTGTGACCTTGGGCTTGTTAGAGCACCT
>JADRCD010194974.1:0-13871 GCA_019843815.1 Montemys delectorum | reverse complement strand
TGTCCTAGAAGGCTGCAAAGGCAAGGTCCTCCTGCCTCAGCTTCTTACATGTTTGGATTGCTGGAATGCCTCATCATGCCAGGAAGAAGTGTAGGTCTATACTCTATACACAAGGCAAATCAAGAGCACCAAGAGCAACGGGAGCAGCTTACATAAGCAGTAACATAACATCAGAAATATTTATTATTGTATCCCAACAACAATAAACAACCTTAAAGTAATAACTACAAGATTTGGGGATATATAAAAATGTATGGACTTTGGCATGCATAATTTATATTGCATAATAAATATTTTTATTCACAGCATAAATGAGAAATAGCACCTAACTTTCCACATTATAACAGGCCAATATTCTAATTTTGAATACAAGAATCAACTAAAAGTGACCATGCCTCAAAAAGGAAGGTAAAATGTGAAGAAAAACTTGTTAGTTACAAGAGATATATATTGGTTTTGTCCTGTTTATCTCATCTTTGAACTGTAGCTGGCTCAATACAGTGAATGTGCGCAATAATGCAAAAGGATTCATCTCTATATGGCAGAGTCCTGGAAAAAGAAACAGTGAGCATAAGCTTCGTCCTCCCTCTTTCCTCACTTCTGTCTCTATTTCTCATTCCTCCGCATGTTCTCTTCCTCCCTTCCCTGCTTCTTCTCTTTCTCTTCTTCCTTCCTGCCTCTCTCTCCCTTCTTCCTACTCTCCCCACTCCAATGCTTCTTACTGTTCCTTCTTTTCATAAGTCTTCTTATAACTTTATTTCTTATTTAATTAAGATATTACTATGTCACTTCCCACCTTAAAATCTTGCCAGGAAATCCATCCTTCTTACTAATTAAACCTAGAAAGGGAGCAGCACTTTGAGAATATGAAGAAATACTCACTTCCCTATCTACCCATCTAACTATTTATCCATCTATCTGTCTATCTTAAATTTTCTCTGGGGAAGAATTGACAGTCTTGGTAATTAGCTTTTTACCACCATGACATATTACAAGATATCTGTCTTTTAATGATCTTGAATGTTTTTAAGGACTACACAGAAGTTGTATCTGGGCACATCTTCATTTCATGCTTCTTTTCTTCATTTTTGAACTCCTACATTTCCTGCAGTATTATTTCTGTTCAGTAAAAAGAATTCCTCTCACTTCTTTTTTTTCCCTCTCACTTCTTTCCTTGAAGACAATGAGCTGACAGGGTGGCCCTGTCACATAGGTGAGGACCTGGCTCACATCCCAGGTACCCACAAAAAGTCAGATGCAGCAGGAGCATGGACTGTATTTAGAGTGATGCTGTGACAAGATGAGAGACAGAAGGAAACAAGAGAATCCCCACAAGAGCCTGGCCTAGGAAGCATTTCATGAGGAGTGGTGAACAACAACAGACTTGTCTCAGGTCTGGACCCAAACTTGTCTTCTGATCTCCACCCTCATACCAAGGCAAGAGGAGTTGTCTTCAAACACGAACATGAACAAATATACAAACATGCAAAGGCAGCTAATACACCCAGATCAAAAACAAGGATCTAAAAAAACAAGGTAGTATGCCAGAATTATGTTACTTTTCTTCACTGAATCATTTTCTCCATTTCCTCTCAGATAACACTTACATTGGACATGTACAATTTTGAAGGATCAAGTTGCTCTTGAAATAACATTTACATAGTGCACCATAATGCACTCTCTCACCTCCCACCTCCAAGAGGATAGAGGATAAATATTTATTAGAGCAGACTGAAAGAAAGGAGTGCGTGGTAATGGTATGCACCTTTAATCCCAACAGTCAGGAGGCAGAGACAGGAGGATCTGGTCTACAGAGTGAGCTTCAGGACAACCAAGAATAGAGAAATCCTGTCTGGAAAAAAATGTATTTATAAGGGTCCTTTAGACACATGTGATGCTCTAGTAAACTTTCTGCTGACACCAACTCCCTGTGGGGGAACAGGAGCAGGTGCCCTGGGAGCAACAGTACACACTCTGCTGATTTGCATATGGAGTCACTATACAACAGATCAGGCTCCTTTAAGGGCAGCTGCCAGGAGCCTAAGAAGCATCCTCTCTTCCGGCTCTCAGACATGGAGACAGATACACTCCTGCTATGGGTGCTGCTGCTCTGGGTTCCAGGTGAGGGTGTGGAGAAGTCTTCAGAGCAAACGCTGTGGCCATCATGACTTTCCACTCCTCTGGGCTCTTGATCATTATATTAATGCATTTGTAATTGGTTTAAGATTCCTGATTCCCTTGATTTCCTGGTTTCTCATAGTGATGTGCACAGTATTCTTGAAATTTTTAAATGAAAAGGTCCTCTGCTGCAAAGATTTTTATACATATATAACAATGCTCTGTGTGTTTGTCATTCCAGGCTCCACTGGTGACATTGTGCTGACCCAGTCTCCTGCTTCTGTGGCTGTGTCTCTAGGGCAGAGGGCCACCATCTCTTGCAGAACTAGCGAAAGTGTTAATTTACTTGACTCTAGTTATTTGCACTGGTACCAACAGAAACCAGGACAGCCACCCAAACTCCTCATCTATGAGGCATCCAACCTAGAATCTGGGGTCCCTGACAGGTTCAGTGGCAGTGGGTCTGAGACAGACTTCACCCTCACCATCAATCCTGTGGAGGCTGATGATGCTGCAACCTATTACTGTCAACAAAGTATGGAGCTACCTCCCACAGTGCTCCAGGGCTGAACAAAAACCTCCTGGGGTTGCAGCTCACTGAGGCTCAGTCTCTCAGTTCTCTCTTACTCTCTGACTTCTCAACACAGAGCTATAGGCTTGTTTGGAAAAACATCTCAAATGATGAAACAAGATTTATAAATAGATATGTATGTGTGTCCAATCTTTCATGCCTTGTAATTTAATTATTTCACAACAAAATATATGATTGTTTTCATTATTATTTTTCATTTAAATTTTTATTAACATATTTATCTTGGGATAATTTTACCTACTTCCCACACTCCCTGACCACATCTCTGCCTATTCCCTCACACTCAGCATCCTCCTTTGACTTTCCAGCCACAGAGAACTTACTGTCTCTTATTTATAGTTCTGAAAATAGTAATAGATAATAAATACAAATTATGTCACTAAAATAAAGTTTTAACTAAACACATTTATTATAGGGTGTTTGTGTGTGTGTATGTGTATGTGTCTATGTCTCTGTGTGTGTCTCTGTGTGTGTGTGTGTGTGTGTGTGTGTGTGTGTGTGTTAGTACAACCTGCAGAAGTTAGTTCTTTCTTTCCTCAAGTTCCAGTCAGGGAACTAAACTCAGGTCATCAGTCTTCTGGGAGCATGCTTCCTGGTTCAGGGTGAGCAAACATTCCAGCCTGTGGTACAATTTCTTTTGCTTTAATCATTTACTTTCATTTTAAATTGCATGCTTGGGGGGAAGTGTGCAATTCTGAGTGCTCATAGCAGTCAGAATAGGGTATCAGACCCCAGAGAGCTGAAGAAACAGAAGGTTTCAGCTAGTTGATGTGGGTGCTGGAAACCAATCTGGGTTCCTCTGCAAGAACAAGAAGTGCTCTGAACTGCTAACTCATTTCTTCACCTCTGATCTACCATTTATTAAGGTACTCCTTTAGATTTAGTAAGCCCTTTTCCCCTAAAACAAGGGAAGACTTGATGAGAGCAAAGTTGTCCATCATTTAAGTTTAAAAGAGCATCAAGTAATTAAGCTTGTCACTTAACCTTTCAGATACAGTCTTACATTCTCATCCAGTGCATTGCTCTCCAATTGCTTTTACTTGCTTGCCCTCATAAACAGCCTGCTATAGTTACTTAGAAACATAGGCTGTGATACAGTTATTTTTCTGCTTTAGTTCCAATGTCTCTATCTGTGTGCCTATCCCAAAAATTACATTTTCACATAAGATTAATTGATTTTCCTTTTGTCTTGATCCAAAGACACTTTAACGGCTTCTTTATTTGTGTTCCTGCCTTTTTCTTTCTATCCTTGCTTTTTTTCTTTCTTTAATTTATGTGTATTGTATATAAAATACGTGAGTGAATGTAACATGTACTTTACATAGAGGACAAAGAACAACTATGTGTTGGTCCTCAAATTCTACCTTGCTTCAGACACGGTGTCATCAGGGAACTTTCCAGACATAGGATTCAGGAAAGAGAAGATGTAATAGGTACCTTCTCTTTGCAGATAGGCAATGAGCTCTCATCAACTTGGACTTCACTAAAGCACTGAGACACTGTGCACCTTGGATCTGTATCCCTAAGGGAGAAGTGGTTTTTTTTTCTGTGCTATGACTAGCTGTACCTATCAGCTGGAAAAAGCAGAAAATGGCCTCCTAATTGAAGTACTAATTATAATACTACCATCCAAATAGAACTATCCAGCCGTGAGGCTGGAAAATGATCTGAAAACATCTATATGTAAACATGTTTTACTTTCCTGGGAGAGTTAAGTCTCTGTAGGCAGACACTGTTACATGTAATCCACCCTTCTGGCCTCCTCCAGTACTGCATCTGTGGTGATCATGTCTCTCTGAGAGAAGGGCATGTGGGATCCTCTGTTTGCTCTCTCCAAGTCATCCTACCCACTAACTCAAGGTTCACTCTGAGGGGCACCTCCTCTAATTAACCATCACCAAGTGTTCCCCAACTCTTTTATTTTCCTCTTAAGGGAAATGTCAAGTGAACTTTTGCTCTGCAGAATACATATCCCATTTCCTTAAAAAAATTAAACCAACTTAAATCTGACTTTATAGAGTTTCAGTTGACCCTAAACAGTATATTAAAGCTTTACGAAATCTTACCATTAATGGATACAAGCTACAAAAGGATAATGTTAGTCCAAAGTCAAAAAAATATAAATTCAGGAAAACAATTTGTTTCCAGGCTGCTAAACTTGTGCTGATGACCATCTTATATCCTATGCTCCACCTTAACAGTTCTTTTGGGAAGAGGAAAGAGACCCCACAGCCAAAGAGATAATTTCCTAAGAAAACCTTTAATGGGGGCCATGACAGTCCTTTCCTGGAACAGCAGGATAAATATTTTCAAGCTTGTATTCTAAATGGATTAAAAAGGCCAGGATCAAACCTTAATCTACTCCAAATTGTCTACTACGGGTTAAAGCCTTGTAGGAAAACCCTCTGCCTTCCTTGGAAAGCACAGAGGTACATTAAGGCACCACTCACCTCTGTCTCTGGACTCTGCAGAGTAAAAACTAAGTTTAAACAAATACATTTAGAAGCAAATCAATCCCAGATACAGATAGAAGGAAGGTACAGGAACTAGCCCTTTAACCAGTACATACTTTAAATAATCTCCTGAAGACTGCCATTTCAGACTTTTATAATTGATCACTAGAAAATGCTCAGTGGGGGAAAAAAAACAAGGTGACAGCCTGGTGGTGACCTCACAATTGTACAGGCCTAAGGATTCTGAATAGCCTTGCAGATAACTACTACATTTAATGACAGTCTAGAAATTGAAAGAAAGAGTAAGTGCCCTTGTAAGCAAAGGAAGCTGCCATAGCTCATCCACGGTGAAAGAGCAAACTCTAGAGGCTGCACTGTCTTTAGAAGCAGAATTCTCTGCATCTCAGCCTCTCCCCACAAGTGATCCAGCAGCCCTGTTAGGTCTTAGGCTGTCATCTTCAGCTCTGGGTGCGCAGACATCATGATCATCCAGGAGGTACACATGATGATTCTGAGCACTGAAGGGAAGGAGATAAACCTCCTTCTAGATTTTGAAATTATTCAATTATTTTTTTCTAGTCTGGTTTTCACCTCCTCTCTTAATATCCCATGAGAGATATCACAGAAAAATCTTTAATTTCATACATCTCCTAACCCCTGATCTTCATCTAGGATCATTTACTCTTCTTTAATAAATATTTAACGAAAGCAAGTAGCAAAGATACTCTGATAGAAAGAGACATTGTGGCCCATTTCCATTCCAGTAGTCTTTTTTTTTTTTTTTTTTTTTTTTTTTTCCGTAGACATTTCCTTTATTTACATTTCAAATGTTCTCCCCTTTCCTAGTTTCCACTCTGAAAAAAAAACCCTATTCTCACCCCCTCCCCCAGCTCAACAAACCACCCTCTCCCACTTCCTGGCCCTGGTATTCCCCTACACTGGGACATAGAGCCTTCACAAGAACAAAGGCCTCTCCTCCCATTAATGATCTACTAGGATACCTTCTGCTACATATGCAGCTAGAACCATAAGTCCCACCATGTGTACTCTTTGGTTTGTGGGTTAGTCCCTGGGAACTAGTTAGTTCATATTGTTATTCCTCCTTTGGGGCTGTAAACCCCTTCAGCTCTTTGGGTCCTTACTCTATCTTACTCTAGCTCCTTCATTGGGGACCCTGTGCTCAGTCCAGTGGATGGATGTGAGCCTCCTCTTCTGTGTTAGTCAGGTACTGGAAGAACCTCTCTGGACACAGCTATATCAGTCTCCTGTCAGCCTGCATTTGTTAGCATCCACAATAGTGGCTGGATTTGATGACTACAAATGGGAAGGATCCACAAGTGGAACAGTCTCTAGATTGTCCTTACTTCAGTCTCTGCTCCACACTTTGTCTCTGCTACTCCTTCCATGGATATCTTGATTCCCCTTCTAAGAAGGATCAAAGTAGCCACACTTTGGTCTTAATTCTTCTTGAGCTGCTTGTGGTTTGTGGACTGTATCTTGGGTATTCTGAATTTCTGGGCTAACATCCACTTATCGGTGATGGGATACCATGTGCGTTCTTTTGTGGTTGGGTTACCTCACTCAGAACTATATCCTCCGAATCCATCCATTTCCCTAAGAATTTCATAAATTCATTGTTTTTAATAGCTGAATAGTACTCCATTGTGTAAATGTACCACACTTTCTGTATCCATTCCTCTGTTGAGGGACATCTGGGTTGTTTCCACATTCTAGTTATTAAAAATAAGGCTGATGCATTATTTTAAAATATACATGATAATACACTTGGAGTTATTTGAAATTTATATTGAGACAAATGTATGTATTTTCAGTATTGCTGTACACAAGCATCTAAAAAGAGTGTTCGATTGATTATTGTTTTATATCAAACAATTTTATAATACTTTTATCTCTTAAAATATTTTATAAATTTTAAAAAATATGACAAAATAAAAAACAAACAAACAAAAAATAAGGCTACTATGAACATGGTGGAGCATGTGTCCTTATTACATGTTGAAGCATCTTCTGGGTATATGCCCAGGAGTGGTATTGCTGGGTCCTCCGGTAGTACAATGTCCAATTCTATGAGGAACCACCAAACTGATTTCCAGAGTGGTTGTACCAGCTTGAAATCCCACCAGCAATGAAAGAATGTTCAGCTTTCTCCACAACCTTGTCAGCATCTGCTGTCACCTGAGTTTTTTATCCTAGCCATTCTGGCTGGTGTGAGATGGAATCTCAGGGTTGTTTCAATTTGCAGTTCCCTGATGACTAAGGATGTTGAACATTTCTTTAGATGCTTCTTAACCATTCAGTATTCCTCAGTTGAGAATTCTTTGTTTAGTTCTGTACCCATTTTTAATTGGGTTATTTGGTTGTCTGGAGTCTAACTTCTTGAGTTCTTTGTATATATTGGATATTAGATATCAGATATAGGATTAGTAAAGATCTTTTCCCAATTTGTTGGTTGCTGTTTTGTCCTATTGACAGTGTCCTGTGCCTTACAGAAGCTTTGCAACTTTATGAGGTCCCATTTGTCAATTCTTGATCTTAGAGCACAAGCTATTGGTGTTCTGTTCAGGAAATTTCCCCTGTGCCCATGTGCTCCAGGCTCTTCCCCACTTTATTTTCTATTAGTTTCAGTGTCTCTGGTTTTATGTGGAGGTCCCTGATCCACTTAGACTTGAGCTTTGTACAAGGAGATAGAAGTGGATCAATATGCATTCTTCTACATGCTAACCGCCAGTTGAGCCAGCACCATTTGTTGAAAATGCTCTTTTTTCCACTGGATGGTTTTAGCTCCTTTGTCAAAGATCAAGTGACCATATGTGTGTGGGTTCATTTCTGGGTCTTCAATTCTATTCCATTGGTCCACCTGCCTGTAACTGTACCAATATCATGCAGTTTTTATCACAATTGCTCTGTGGTACAGCTTAAGTTCAGAAATGGTGATTCCACCAGAGGTTCTTTTATTGTTGAGAATAGTTTTGTCTATCCTAGGTTTTTTTGGTTATTCCAGATGAATTTGCAAATTGCTCTTCCACAACTGTCAAGAATTGAGTTATAATTTGATGGGAATTGCACTGAATTTGTAGATTGCTTTCAACAAGATGGCCATTTTTACTATATTAAGCCTGCCAATATATGAGCATGGGAAATCTTTCCATCTTCTGAGATCTTCTTCAATTTCCTTCTTCAGAGACTTGAAGTTCTTGTCAAACAGATCTTTTACTTGCTTAGTTAGAGTCACCCCAAGGTATTTTCTATTATTTGTGACTATTGTGAAGGAATAATGTGAAGGAATGTGTTTCCCTAATTTCTTTCTCAGCCTGTTTACCCTTTCTGTAGAGGAAGGTCACTGATGTGCTTGAGTTAATTTTATATCCAGCTACTTTGCTGAAGTTGTTTGTCAGCTTTAGGAGCTCTCTGTTAGAATTTTTGTAGTCACTTAAGTATACTATCATATCATCAACAAAGAGTGATAATTTGACTTCTTCCTTTCCAATTCATATCCCTTTGATCTCCTTTTGTTGTCTAATTGCTCTGGCTAGGACTCCAAGTACAATATTGAATAGGTAGGGAGAGAGTGGGCAGCCTTGTCTAGTCCCTGATTTTAGTGGGATTGCTTCAAGTTTCTCTCCATTTAGTTTGATGTTGACTACTGGTTTTCTGTATATTGCTTTTACTATGTTTAAGTATGGGCCTTGAATTCCTGATCTTTCCAAGACTTTTATCATGAAGGGATGTTGGAATTTGTCAAATGTTTTCTCAGCATCTAATTATATGATCATATGGTTTTTTTTTCCTTTGAGTTTCTTTATATAGTGAATTACGTTGATGGATTTCCATATATTAAACCATCCCTCCATCCCTGGGATGAAGCCTACTTGATTATTTTGGATGATTGTTTTGATGTGTTCTTGGATTCAGTTTGCAAGAATTTTATTGAGAATTTTTGCATCGATATTCATAAGGGAAATTGGTCTGAAGTTTTCTTTCTTTGTTAGGTCTTTCTGTGGTTTAAATATAAGAGTAATTGTGGCTCCATAGAACGAATTGGGTAGAGTACCTTCTGTTTCTCTTTTGTGGAATAGTTTGAGAAGTATTGGTATTAGGTCTTCTTTGAAGGTCTGAAAAAACCCTGGACTAAATCCATCTGGTCATGGGCTTTTTTTGGTTGGGAGACTATTAATGACTGTTTCTATTTCATTAGCAGATATGGGACTGTTTAGATTGTTTATCTGATCTTGATTCGACTTTGGTACCTGGTATCTGTCTAGAAAATTGTCCATTTCATCCAGGTTTTCCAGTTTTGTTGAATATGTTCTTTTGAAGTAAGATCTCTTAATTTTTTTTCCCTCAGTTTCTGTTCTCACATCTCATGTTCATTTTTTATTTTGTTAATTAGGATACTGTCTCTGTGCCCTCTAGTTAGTCTGGCTAAAGGTTTATCTATTTTGTTGATTTTCTCAAAGAACCAGCTCCTGGTTTGGTTGATTCTTTGTATAGTTCTTTTGGTTTCCACTTTGTTGATTTCAGCCCTGACTTTGATTATTTCTTCCCATCGACTCCCATTGGGTGAATTTGCTTCCTTTTGTTCTAGAGCTTTCAGATATTCTGTCAAATTGTTGATGTATGCTCTCACCAGTTTCTTTTTTGAGACACTCAGAGCTATGAGTTTTCCCCTTGGACTGCTTTCATTGTCTCCCATAAGTTTGAGTACGTTGTGGCTTCACTTTCATTAGACTCTACATAGTCTTTAATTTCTTTCTTTATTTCTTCCTTGACCACGTTATCATTGAGTAGAGTAATGCTAAGTTTCCATGTGTATGTAGGCTTTCTATTGTTTATGTTGTTATTGAGGAGCAGCCTTAGTCCATAGGGATCTGATAGGATACAAGGAATTATTTCAAGCTTCTTGTATCTGTGGAGGCCTGATTTGTACCCAATAATATGGTTAATTTTGGAGAAGGGACCATGAGGTACTGAGAAAAAGGTATATCCTTTTGTTTTAGGATAAAAAGTTCAATAGCTATCTGTTAAATCCATTTGTTTCATAACTTCTGTTAGTCTCACTGTGTCTTTGTTTAGTTTCTGTTTCCATGATCTGTCCATGGCAGAGAGTGAGGTGTTAAAGTCCCCCACTATTATTGTATGCAGTACAATGTATGCTTTGAGCTTTAGTAAAGATTCTTTTATGAATGTAGATGTCCTTGCATTAAGAGTGTAGAGGTTCAGAATTGAGAGTTCATCTTGGTAGATCATACCTTTGATGAGTATGAAGTGTCCCGGCTTATCTTCTTTGATCACTTTAGGATGAAAGTCGATTTTATTTGATATTAGAATGACTTCTCCAGCTTGTTTCTTGGGACCATTTGCTTGGAAAATTGATTTCCAGCCTATTTTTCTGAGGTACTGTCTGTCTTTGTCACTGAGGTGGGTTTCCTGTATGCAACAAAATGTTGGGTCCTGTTTACATAGCCAGTCTCATAGCCTATGTCTTTTTTCTGGAATTGAGTCTTTTGATATTAATAGATATTAAGGAAAAGTAATTGTTGTTTCCTGTTATTTTTGTTGTTAGAGTTCAAATTCTTTTCATGTGGCTATCGTCTTTCAGTTTTGTTGAAAGATTACTTTCTTGCTTTTTCTAGGATGTAGTTTCCCTCCTGGTGTTGGAGTTTTCCATTTATTATCCTTTGAAGGGCTGGAATTGTGGAAAGATATTGTGTAAAATTTGATTTTGTTATGGAATACTTTGGTTTCTCCATCTATGGTAATTGAGAGTTTTGTTGGTTATACTAGCCTGGGCTAGCATTTATGTTCTCTTAGGCTCTCTATGTCATCAGCCCAGGATCTTCTAGCTTTCATAGTCTCTGGCAAGAAGTCTGGTATAATTCTGATAGGTCTGCCTTTATATGTTACTTGGCCTCTTTCCCTCATTGTTTTTAATATTCTTTTTTTATTTCATGCATTTGGTGTTTTGATTATTATGTGATGGGAGGAATTTCTTTTCTGATTCAAACTATTTGGAGTTCTGTAGACTTCTTATATGTTCATGGGCATCTCTTCCTTTAGGTTAGAAAAGTTTTCTTCCATAATTTTGTTGAAGATATTTACTGGCCCTTTAAGTTTAAAGTCTTAACTCTCTTCTATACCTATTATCCTTAGGTTTGGTCTTCTCATTGTGTCTGGATTTCCTGGATGTTTTGGGTTAGGAGCTTTTTGCTTTTTGCATTTTCTTTGACTGTTGTGTCAATGTTTTCTATGGTATCTTCTGTACCTGAGATTCTCTCTTCTATCTCTTGTATTCTGTTGGAGATGTTTGCATCTATGACTCTTGATCTCTTTCCTAGGTTCTTTTCTATCTCCAGAGTTTTCTCCCTTTGTGATTTCTTAATTGTTTCTACTTCCATTTTTAGATACTGGATGGTTTTATTCATTTCCTTCACCTGTTTGGTTGTTTTCTCCTGTAATTCTTTAAGGGATTTTTGTGTCTCCTCTTTAAGGTCTTCTAGCTGTTTACATGTGTTCTCTTGTATTTCTTTAAGGGAATTATTTGTGTCCTTCTTAAAATCCTCTATCAGCATCATGAGATATGATTTTAGATCCAATTCTTTTGTTTCCAATATGTTGGGGTATCCAGGACTTGCTGTGTGGGGCGTACTAGGTTCTGATGATGCCAAGTAGTCTTGGTCTCTGTTGGGAAGATTCTTGTGTTTGCCTTTTGGCATCTGTTAATCTCTAATGTTAGAAGTTCTTGCTGTCTCTGTCTGAAGGTTGTTCCTCCTGTGGATCTTTAAACCTGTGTCAGCACTCTTGGGAAATCAGCTCTCTCCTGACAAGACCTGTACACAGAGGGCTTTGGAATAACCCCACCTCCTGGGTGCAGATAGATGCAGGAAGGACCCTGTCCCAGCTGCTCTGCTGCTTCTGCAGCCTGTGCCTCCTGTCTGGCCCTACCTTAAACAGTCACTGGAGAGAAAATGGTGGTCTCACTTGAGGCCTGGGGTCAGAGCACTCCCTGGAGACAAGCTCCCTGATGGCAAGAAAGATGTACAGAGGGCTGGGCAACAGCCCCACCTCCTGGGTACAGATGGAGGCAGAAAGGACCCTGTCCCAGCTGCTCTGCTGATTCTGCTGCCTGTGCCTCCCTGCTGGCCCTGCCTTAGACCGCATTCCACTAGTCTTGTGGAGCCATAGCAGGCTATTTACTTGTCTATTGTTGAAAAAATAATAATCCAAGGCTTTCAATGACACAGGAAAAAATTTACAATGTGTCCACTACCATTGCAGTACAAGTTCATCTCAAGAACCCTATTTCTTTTCCTCATCAAAGACAGTATCCTCAAAAATGGTAATCTTAGAAAGAATTGGAAACCATAATAGATGAATTAAAGTCACAGGTTCTCAAAGTAGAGCAACAGTGCCTATAACATCTCAATGCTGGGTGTTCAAAAGACCAATGAATAATGGAGGTCAGTAAGAGCCTCTTCCTCATTAGCCAGGCCATAGTTCCTGCTTACCTAGGAGCTCCCAACCCCTATCCTTTGTTAACACAATCTCTGAGAGGACCAAATGGTTCATAGTCATAGATTTAAAGTATACCTTTTTCTGCATACCTTTACATCCTGATTACCAATATCTTTTTGCATTTGAGGATCCTTCAAACAAAACCACCTAATTCTCTTGAATTATATTGTCCCAAAACTTCCCAGACAGTCTTCATATATTTGGACAGACACTGTCAAAATGTATCTAAATTCTCTCAACCTATCTACATTCTCTAGGACCTATCTAAACTCTCTTACTTACAAGTTAATGGTCTCCAGTAAGAGGATAACATCTTTGTTCCTTCATTGATATCTCCTAGGAAAGAACTACGTAAGAAATTGGAGACTAGGGGGCTGGAGAGATGGCTCAGCGGGTAAGAGCACCAACTGTTCTTCCAAAGGTCATGAGTTCAAATCCCAGCAACCACATGGTGACTCACAACCATCTGTAATGAGATCTGATGCCCTCTTCTGGTGGGTCTGAAGACAGCTACAGTGTACTCACATATAATAAATACATAAATCTTTAAAAAAAAAAAAAAAGAAAAAGAAAAAGAAAAAAAGAAATTGGAGACTGCACAATATCATCTTAAATCGACACTGATTTATTGAAGAAATCAGTGAGAAAACAATTTCTAGAATCAAATGAAAATAACCACACAACTTCTCAGCACATTCTGAATGCAGTTATGTGATTCTGAGAGAAAAGTTTATGGCTGCAAATGGCAACTTGAAAAAAATAAAAACAGAATAGCCTCACTTGAATGGCCAAATTCAGAGAGTTATTAAATAAGTACCTAATGATGAACTTCAAGGTTAAGGAATGGACCAAGCCAAACCCAAAGGCAGTCAATGGCAAGAGATGATTAAATATCAGGACAGAGATTAATGACATGAAGCATAAAATAACAATGATAAAATTGTTGCCTGTGCCCTAGACTACTCATCAGCTGCCTGACACTACCTGCCCTGGGGGTTGGAGGTGAGGTGGCACAGGCTCAACAACACAGACTCTGGAAGCAGGTGAGAAAATCCACAGCAAGCTTTTTTAATACCTTCCAGCCTCGCCCCCATTGGTCCCAAGAAAGCATCTCTTATGAACAGAAGTTCCTGATTGGCTGGCACTGTCTGAACCAGTAATCCTAGGTCTCTCCC
>JADRCD010194971.1:0-15933 GCA_019843815.1 Montemys delectorum | reverse complement strand
GAGAAGTCTGGTGTAATTCTGATAGGCCTGCCTTTATATGTTACTTGACCTTTTTCCCTTACTGCTTTTAAAATTCTTACTTCGTTTAGTGCATTTGGTGTTTTTATTATTATGTGACAGGAAGAATTTCTTTTCTGGTCCAGTCTATTTGGAGTTCTGTAGGCTTCTTGTATGTTCATGGGCATCTCTTTCATTAGGTTAGGGAAGTTTTCTTCTATAATTTTGTTGAAGATATTTACTGGCCCATTACATTGGGAATCTTCCCTCTCTTCTATACCTATTATCCTTAGGTTTGGTCTTCTCATTGTGTCCTGGATTTCCTGGATGTTTTGGGTTAGGAGCTTTTTTGCTTTTTGCATTTTCTTTGACTGTTGTATCAATATTTTCTATGGCATCTTCTGCCCCTGAGATTCTCTCTTCTATCTCTTGTATTCTGTTGGTGATGTTTGCATTTATGACTCCTGATTTCTTTTCTAGGTTTTATATGGCCAGGGATGTCTCTCTTTGTGATTTCTTTATTGTTTCTATTTCCATTTTTAGATTCTGGATGGTTTTGCTCATTTCCTTCACCTGTTTGATTGTGTTTTCCTGTAGTTCTTTAAGGGATTTTTGTGTTTCCTTTTTAAGGGCTTCTAGCTGTTTACCTGTGTTCTCCTGTATTTCTTTGAGGAAGTTATTTATGTCCTTCTTAAAGTCCTCTATCATTATCATGAGAGGTAACTTTTGATCTGAATCTTGCTTTTCTGGTATGATGATATGTCCAGGACTTGCTATGGTGGGAGAATTGGGTTCTGATGATGCCAAGTAAGAGTCAAGGTGTCTCTGGGATCCTGTGATTCTGGGATCCTGTGATTCTGGGGGTGTTAGAGCTCCTGGGAGTAGAGCTTCCTCTGGCTGTTGTGAGACTTACTGCAGAGTTTGCGCCCAAAGTGTGCTCAGGGCACCAGCCCAGACAGACAGGAAGGAACCCGTCGGACTGTCGGGGTTCCAGTGTGCCTGGGTCCCTCTGGTCCCAGTTACTCCCTGTGTAGGGACAGATGTTGTGTCCTCTTGACCTCTGATCCTATGATCCTGGGAGTGTTAGAGTGCCTATGAGTGGAGCTTCCTCTGGCTATTGTGGGACTGGCTGCCTAGGTGTAGTGGTGCACACCTTTGATCCCAGCACTCTGGATGTAGGGGTAAGTGGATCTCTGTGAGTTTGAGGCCAACCTAGTCTACATAGTGAATTAGGGACAGCCAGAACAATATAGTAAGTCCTTGTCTTGGAAAAACCAAAACCAACCAACCTACCAACCAACTAGCCAGAAATCCCTTTCTTAAATTACTCTCTGTAGCTCCAGGCTCTTTGTTCTATTTGAACTAAGATGGTCCTAGGTGGATTTCATTTCCCTGGTGGTGGTAACTGCGGTAGATACTACATGGAGAATGCTTTCCTTAAAGTCTAAGTGGATCATAATGGCAACAGAAGTAGTATTTGAGTAACACATTCCCAAGTTTTCCAAGTTTGAAGGAAAAGATGAAATTTTGACTACTCAAGTTCGGTTACATTGATGAAAGCTTTTTTTTTTCATGTAATTTCAGTCTAAATTTACAGTTAAAACATACTCTGTTACACTTGGAATGAATTGGATCTAAATTTTAAACATTTAGATGTTTATTTATATATGCACATGTAAACTTAAGATTACGTTCTACAGATTTTTTTTTTTTTCCTGCACAGTTGGAGAAGATGGACAAGTGAAAATCTGGTCAAAGACAGGGATGCTCAGATCAACGTTAGCCCAGCAAGGTATGTTCTACACTTGTACAACATGGCAGGTGCAATGTTTTCTTTTATAAATAATCTGTTACGGGGCTGGAGAGATGGCTCAGAACCTAAGAGCACTAGCTGCTCTTGTGGAAGACCTGAGTTCAGTTTCCTGAGCCCACAGGGCAGCTCACACTGGTCTGTCACTTCACTTCCAGAGCATCTGGCACCTCTTCTCACCATGCGTGAGCATCATACACATATATACATGTAGACAAAATGCCCAGACGCATAAAATAAATAGACTAAAAACTTGTTTATAGCGGATAAACAAATATATATATACATATATATATATATGTATGTATATATATATATTATGAGGATTTTCTCAAAAAATAGAATCTGTTATAGTGGTTGAGATTGACTTTGGTCATATTTAAAACCTGAATTTTCTTACTTCTATTTGGATTTAAGAACATTTAAAAAAAAGACTTATTTATTTTATGTATGGCAATGTTTTGCTTGCATGTTTGTGAACCATGCGCATATCTGGTAGGTGCAGAGGTCAGAAGAGGACAAGGTTGTCAGATCCTCTGCAACTGGAGTTACAGGAGCTTGTGAGCTACCATGTGGGTGCTGAGACTTGAACCTGGGTCCTCTGCAAGAGCAACAGATGCTCATAATGGTTGAGCTATTTCGTCAGCCCCTATACTTTATTGTTATTACATTTATGTATTCATTTATTTGTGGGTTCATATGCCTTTACCCATCACGGTGTGCATGTGGAGTTTACAGGTCAATTCATGGGAGTTGGGTTTTTCTTCTCCCATGTGGATTCCAGGGATGGTCATAGGCTTGGTGGCAAATATATTTTCCTGCTGAGTTATCTCACGAGCCCTCTACATTTTCTTCCTTTCCAATATGCCTGATTTAATATTATTTAAATTAAGATATATTTAAAAAGCCAGGTATAGTGTGGTGTGGTGGGCACCTCTAATTCACTCTGAAGGTTGAAGGAATTGGATTTTTGTGAGTTCAAGGGCAGCTTGGTTCACATAGTCAATTCTAGGATATCCAAAGCTATATTATTGACAGATAGGCTATATAAAGGTAGTTGTAGGCTAAATATTCTTAAATGATTCTGAAATATTTAGAGCGTCCTGTATATAAAGTATACCTGGATATCTAGTTAATACAATCTAACTGGGCTGGGTGCTACATACCTGTAATCCTAACACTTAAGAGACAAAGGCAGGAGGAGTGTGGGCTTGAGGCCATCTTGGAATATCTAACAAGACCTTGTCTCAAGAATGGCTCCTTGGTAGACTACACGCATAGCATACAGAAGGCCCTGGGTTCAATCCATGGTACTAAAAAAAGAAGAAAGGAAGGAAGGAAGGGGGAAGAAGGGAAGAGAGAGAGAGAGACAGAGAGAGAGACAGAGAGAGAGACAGACAGAGAGAGAGAGAGAGAGAGAGAGAGAGAGAGAGAGAGCGAGAGCGAGCACAGAGCCGTGCGAGAGAAACATGTAGAACAAATCCTCTTCATTTAAGAGTTCCAGAGGCCAGGCATAGTGGACCATGTTTGTAAGCCCAGGCTCGGAGCTTGAAGCATGAGGATGCCCAGCACTGTGAGGCTTGTTCTACATAGATAGTTCCTGTCTAGCTGGGCTACACTGTCTCAAAACAACAAAAGTCCAAGTGATTTGATAAGATTAGCACTCTTTATAAATTATGTTGAACTTTGATTTCTGTCCTAATAAAGGTAATAGACATGGTGATGAGGGAAACTTGGTAACTGGCACCCTTTAAAGGGCATCTCTGAGTTCTGTATGAGGAGATGTGTGTGTGTGTGTGTGTATACAGTCTATATGTGTTATATACCCTCAATGCAGATCAGTGTGGTAGCCATTCCTGTTAGGGCCTAAATTACTTGTAAATTCTTAGAGTAAATGTCTTAGAACACAAAGGAATCTCGTGTTTACCTAAGCATATATGAGCTGATCTGTAGACAGGCTGCGAAAAAACACTTGCAGATAATTGTTCAGAATTATATTTAAAAATTGTAATATGAAGCCTCTATAACTAATTCTGTTTTTGTTGTTGTTTGTTTGTTTGTTTGTTTTGATGCAGGGTTTCTCTGTATAGCCCTGGCTGGCTGTCCTGGAACTCACTCTATAGACCAGGCTGGCCTCGAACTCAGAAATCTACCTGCTTCTGTCTCCCAAGTGCTGGGATTAAAGGTGTGCGCCACCACTGCCTGGCTAACTAACTCTATTTTTAAAATGGTGTTTACTCTTATATTAATGTTAAAGTTGCATATTTTTTAGTTATCCATTAAGCAGATATTAACAGAAGTGACTAGAAATGCTAGGAAGTTTTTTCTTTTGAGGTTAAGTCTTTACTATTCTACTTATAATTTCTAAGTAGAATGTTCACTGATGATAGCAACAGTCATAGGTATGTTTCACGTTCTAGAGTTTATGAATTATTACTTTAGTAGTAAAATAATGAAATGTGTATTTAGAAAATAAGCTTTACTTTAGTGGGCACAATGATTTTCTTTCCTTCGGTGCTGGAACTAGATATCCAGTTCAAGGCCTTGTAACTTCTGAGTGCTACCACCAAGCTACCTGTAGCTGTTGGCCCTAGGAATTTTCTCCTAGCCTGTCTGCAGAGATCAGAGGAGGATGCCAGATCCCTTGGAACTGGACTTAAATAGGTGTGGGTGCTGGGAGCTAAAGCCATCTCTGCAAGAAAAGCAACTGCTCTTAACCACTGAGCCCCTCCAGCCCCTCCCTGGTTGTTTGCTTTGCCACATACTGCCCTTGAGTTTCAGACTTTCCCAGGCTGAGTAGAAATCCGCCTGCTTCTGCCTCCCAAGTGCTGGGATTAAAGGTGTGTACCACCATCGCCTGGCTCAATTACACTTTTTTTAAAAGTTTATTCTCCAGCATGCATATATGCATATATATATATGTATGTGTGTATATATATATTCATTCATTCATTTATTTATTGTCTATGCATATGGGTGGATGCATGCCATGGCATACCTGTGGAGGTCAGAGTGTAGCAGACCTCCAGACTTTAGCATAACCGATGCCATGTTCGAAGCACCATTCAGGCCTGGAAACCCAGTATGTAGGTTGCAACACCTGCCAGAACAGGAGCAAAGACTATTCCACCTGCCAAAGCAGGAGCAAAGGCTAAGTCAGTGAGGCCAGGAACGTCCCCAAGTGCGAAGTCTCCAAATGTATTACTCCTGCTTTTTTGGCTTCTATAGTTCTATTTCTTGCTAACAGAAATGGAACAGTCAGATGTGGGTTTTGTGCATAAAAGACAGAGTCATGAGCTTGGGCTGCATGATTTGGGCAAGCTTCCCCATATAATAAAGATTTTCTCTTTGGCTTTAAGAGTGCCCATATGGCAGTCACTGGTGTGCGTACCTCATAACAAAAGGACAGCTTACAGAAGGAGATTCTTACCTTTGAGCATGTGGATCCCAGGGATGAAACTGAGGTCATCAGGCTTGGCAAGCTGTGCCTTTACCTGCTGAGGCAGGATGCTCTTTATATTTATTTGTTGATTAAGAAAAATTAGTTTCCGAATTCATATATTTTTGTTTGTTTGTTTGTTTTGATACAGGGTCTCTCTACCCTGATTGTCCTTAAACTCCTATAGATTCTCCTGACTTTGACTCTGGACTATAGGGATTAAAAACTGTATACCAATAGCCAATCCTGTATTCATTTGTTGACTATTAGAGCTTTTTACATAGGATGTTTACAACTTTTAGGTTTCCACATAGAAAGTGATAGTCATAACTCTCATTTTAATATTAAAGATGAATCCCAACTGGCGTGGGATGCAGTTTAACTTAGCTTAGGAATGATTCTTCGTGGTGCCTACAAGATAGTCATCCTTATTTGAGAAAAGTATGTAAGTGGTGAATAATTGTAAGCAAGCCCTATCCGTGTTACATTGTACATTCTGATTGTGGATTAAGATTAAATTAAAATATTCAAGTAAATACGTGAGTACAGAAGTAGACTAATAAAAGATGGAACTTTATATGATGAAACTGGTGAAGAATAAACAAATTAACATGAATAACTATGATGCAAAGCAGAATGCACATTACTGTGAAGCACTGCTAGAGGCTGGTGAGAAAGTATTATTGGAAAAGCCTTTAACAAACAGTGTAGCATCTTTTTACTGAGTTTTTGAAAGGTGAAGGAAGTAGGTATGGAAATAGCCATATTGACGTGATAGTAGCTTTGGAGGAAGTTAATTTGATCAGAGGCAGGAGAGGAGGAGGCAAGGAGTCAGGCAAGTGGAGCAGACATTTGGGCAGATTCCAGGTGTGTGAGCAACAGTCCAGACAGAAATGCCATGGTGTTGACAGCGCAGGATGCAGAATGAAGGGGTCAAGTATTCTGTCATTTTACAAAACCTTAAAACAGAATTGAGCTGACCAAGGTGGTACAAGACTGGAATCTTTAGTATTTGGGGTGGGGTGCAGTAGAAGCAGGAAGAACAGAAATTCAAGTCAGGTTTTGATACATAGCCAGGCTAGCCTCAAACAACAGTTGCAACACACTTCCAAAAAACAAAACAAGCAAACTGTTATAGGGAGCCCACCAGAGAGGACTACACAGACATAGGCTATAGAATCTCTAGCCAATTGAAAGTCTTTATTCTGTAAGAGCTAAAGTTGTAAGCCCTGCTTGTCCAAGGACAGATAGCTTCCTGAAATACTGGGGGGTGGGAAGGGCTTATGTAAGATAACAAGTATGTTTTCACTTCACAAAACAAGGTTGGCTGTCCCAATTGTACAGGATGTGTTTGATCACACTAGGTGGGAAACTGTGTAGGTAGGAAGTACTTCAGGATCCATGTTTGTCCCCAATTGGGCCAAGGTAAAAAGTGTAAAGGTCCATGATTCCCCAAAGAGTGATACCCCAGACTCAAATAGTATGTAAATGCAAAGAGTGTTCTATTCTGCAGAAGTCCAGCATGCTGGGGACTTTCATTATCAAGACAGAGAGACAACCAAGTGATCTTGCAGGCCCGATTTAAAGCACATTGGAATTCCAAGGTAGATGAGCTTTATCTTACTCTATCTCTAGGCATTCAGGAACTATTATGGGGCATAGACTTTTTCTATTAGTTAACTAACTGACTTGCTTGGGCTTGCCTGGACTTGTCTAGTTCTTAGGCCTAATCTCCTTAACTGTCAGTTTGAAGCCTGCCATGGAGTCAGCCTATCTCATCCCTCTCCCCACCCCCTTTTTAGTAATGGGCCATCTTGAATCATTGAGATGTTTCTGAGGCCCTCCACTAGCAGCTCCAGCCAGCCCTATACCAAGGCTATACCAAGGAGAGCGCCTAGGAACGCAGTGGGGATGGCCACCCTCTTAACCCGGCTGCTTGGATGTGCCAGCTGGTGAAGACATCCTCCACAGAGTAATAAGTCACTCTGGGTACAAGCTGTACAGAACCTAAAATCCTCAGTCGCACTTACAACCAGGCCATTAGTGCATGGGGTTAGCCCCGAGGTACAAGCCCACCAAGCATTCTCTGGGGACAGCGTGTGTCCTGCAACAGTAGGGGTTACAATGCAGTTCCAGACAAGTCTGGCCTGACATTCTGGGTGTGCCTCAGAACTGCGGAGCAGTGTGCTGCGCTGCCTTGCCCTGTAACAAAACCAAACAACATACCAGAAAACACTGAGCGGGACGGGAGGAGGAAGGGGTTCTCTGTTCGGAGCTTGCTCTACTCTGTGTGACAAGAAGAGGACATAGGAGACTGGGATTTGTAGAGGATAGCCCGTGAGGCTGCTTCTGAAAGGTCTTTTGTTAATGAGGCTAGCAGTTAAGAGAAGCATTGATGTGGCCGTTGGAGGAGGGGCAAAGCATAGTTCTAGGAGGACACTGAGAAGGGTGGATACCCTGTAAGAGATAAAGAGGGGCCAGAGGAATAAGGGATTCTGGTGGAGCAATGGTCGCTCTGAATCTAGAGAGTTGGAGTTGGAGTTTGTAGGTGTCTTTGGGGGAAATGGAAATGTGTTGAAGATCAGAAACAAAGGCTAAACTTAACTTGGGAGTAGTTACATAGGTAAAGATGAAGAACTGAGGTCCTGGGGAAATGAGGAGGCAGCAGAGGGTAGAGCCTGAGGGAACAAATGCTCTGATTTAAGGTTTTTGTCTTGGTGTTTTATCCCGACCCAGTGACTTACAAAAGCAAGTTGCTCTGCTAGAATGAGAGTCCCACTTGATTATCTATCTTCTGCAAGTAGAGTGAAAGCAAAATGTGGGTTTTTTTTTTAAATTTAATTTTTTTTATTTTACTTTATTTATTTACTTACAAACTTACTTTATTTTATTTATTTATTTACTTTACATTCTGCTCACTGATCCCTCCTGGTCACCCCTCACACAATTCTTCCCGCTCCCCTTCTCCTCTGAGCTGGGGCGGGGGTGGGGGAGTGGCTATCCCCCCCATCCTGGCACTTCAGGTCTCTGTGAGGCTAGGTGCTATCTTTCCCTCTGAGGCCAGCTAGAAGCGATAGCTATATATCCCACATATCGGCAACAGCTTTTGGCATACCTCCTATCCCCCGTCCCAGTAGTTTGAGACCCACATAAAGGCTGCACATCCAGATGTGTAGAAGTGTGATTATTTTTGACATGATCTTGCACGGTGACCGCAGCTTGTCTGGAGGCACCATGGAGCAGTCCTGCTTCTGAAGGCCGATGTTACTTAGCTGGCAAATTAGTGCCTGAGTGTTTTCTCCTGGGAGCAACAGAGAAGCGAATGTTGGTGATCGTTTTACAAAGTCATCGCTAGTGTACTGGTTAACAGGGACTGTTTAGTTGGTGCTAGGCTCCATTCTAAGTCTTTTCATTCACTCTGTAAATCCGTATTAAAATCTAGGCAGAGACAGCCGCTCTATCACATTAGTGAGTATTTTGTTTCTAATCCGTCTTTTAGTAACAGAAAAACAACACTTTTCGGGGATACTGTTATGGTATGAATGTGAAAAACATGGTACATTTGGCCAGGTACTTCCTTAAAACAATGGAAATACATTTTCTCAACTCCTCTGTGGTTTAAAATGCTTTCAAGGGTTGAAAGAATTTAGATAATTTGTTTTACAGAGAGATAAGGGTCTGACATTTAACACAACCCCAGGTGCATGTGGTTTCTTAAAAAATGTCAAAAAGATCACATGACTTTAGTGTACCTAGTCAGAAAAACAAGATCTTCTTGAGTGTTTTAACTGAAATGGAGCATAAATAAAAATTTCCTTAACAAAAAGCCAGAATGTATTATAAAATGATTATATATTTCTATTTTTGTTAATGATAAAATTAATACCATCTTGTTACATTCTTTACTAAATTCTTATTTTAAAATAATTCCATCTGGAGCCTAAATGTATTCTTTTTCTACTTTGCAAACTGAAATACAGCATAGTTAGTGCCTTACTTGTTTGTTTTGTAACAGCATCTTGATGGAGAGCCCTGGCTGGCCTTGAACTTGGAACAGTCCCCTTGCTACACTCTTTTAAGTGCTTAGATCACACATAGGCACTACCATGCCTGCCTAACATGTTTGTTTTTTAACAGTGGTTTAATATTATGAATTTATCTCAAATGCTAGTAAGAGAGACTCATTATAAATCATTTTGTCTGTAAAACTGTTCATCTACCTAAATAAATGCTATTCATCCAAAGCACCCACATCGAAAGTTAATATCTGATTGAAGGAGTATGGTTTAAACACATGTTTGTAAGAAAGAAACTACATGTTTCACTTTCTAAGCTTACTTTGTTTTATTCTCTAACTTACATTTCTGAATTACTGTTACTGTTTAAAAAACTGTACAGGCAGGAAATAGTCTCCTTGTCCTCACATGGTAGATGAGTATTCTGAAGGAAGGTTTGTAAACAAGGAAATGGTGATACAGCCACCTTAGAGGCCCTCAGCTCAAATGTCAAAGGAGGAGGAGGATGAACACATCCTGGCTCCTCATCCTACACCACAACTGAAAGCCAAGAGTCACACCTGGGCAGCTCACTGGGAGGGAGCTGTAGCTCCAGAGTTATTTTCTTGGTGTAGGTGTTTATTATTGGTTAGTATATAACTCAGCGGAGTGTACTTTTACTGAGAGTTGTGAGTATATGATAATTTATAAATTAAAATATATTATTTTCCCTTTTGCACAAAAATGTAAGTATAATAATGGAAATTAGAAAGCATATACTAGTTTACTATAATCCTAACTACATTCTTTGTTTTAATTTAAACATTGTGAGAATTTTATACATGAGTATATTGCTTCATTTCTTCCCTGATCCTCTGCCCCCTCCTACTCCTCCCATGTCCCCTCCCTGGAAGTCATGGCCTGTTCTATAATTATTTGTAGTTTTGTTTTTTACATTTGTTTCTAACAGTGTCTCACTATATATCATTGGCTGATACTGAACTTGAAATGTCGATCCAGCTGGCCTGGAACTCACAGAGCTGTTTCTAACTCCAGTACTGGTAATAAAGGCATGTATCACCACCATGCCTGACGTTGTTGTTGTTGTTGTTGTGTGTATACAAAACAGACTGTTGTGTTTGTACACAGCCTACTGAGTTCATTTAGGAGTGCCTGTATGCTGATCACTCACAACTATGCTGATTACATAACTATTAGGGAGCTCCTCTCTGCAGAACATGTGTTTTTCCTCTCAACAGCCATTGTCTGTCTTGTAGCTCTTCATTTAGGGGTGGGATATGGTGAAAATTTTCCTCATCCACATTGGCATGTGGACTGGTTTGTGTATGATACAGGTGTAGACAACCATATTGCTTAGACTTCATGTGTGCAGTCATGTCTAGAAGACAGTATCTTTCATCAGATGTCCTGATCCTCTGGCTCTTGCTGTATTTCTACCTCCTCTTCTCTAATTTCCTCTTGGCTGTTGTCTTTTTATTTATTTTATTTATTTTTTATTAGATACTTTCTTTATTTTCATTTCACATGTTATCCCCTTTCCTGGTTTCCCCTCCGACAACTCCCTATCCCACTCCCCCCTCCCTGCTTCTATGAGGGTGCTCTCCAATCCACCCACCCACTGGTATTAAATTTCACAGGAGCAAGGGCCTCTCCTCCCATTGATGTCCGACAAGGCCATCCTCTGCTACATATGCGGCTGGTGTCATGGGTCCCTCCATGTGTACTCTTTGGTTGGTGGTTTAGTCCCTGGGAGCTCTGGGGGGTCTGGTTGGTTCATATTGTTGTTCTTCCTATGGGGCTTCAAACCCCTTCAACTCCTTCAGTCCTTTCTCTAGCTCCTCCATTGGAGACCCTGTGCTCAGTCCAATGGTTGGCTGTGAGCCTCCACTTCTGTATTTGTCAGGCTCTGGCAGAGCCTCTTAGGAGACAGCTATATCAGGCTCCTGTCAGCAAGCACTTCTCGGCATCCACAATAGTGTCTGGTTTTGATAACTGTAGGGAAGGGAAGGATCCCCAGGTGGGGCAGTCCCAGGATGGCCTTCCCTTCAGTCTCTGCTCCACACTTTGTATCTCCTTCCGTGGCCATTGTCTTAGTTGGGGTTACCACAACCAAAAAGGCAAGAGGAAGAAAGAGTAAACTCACTCTTTGGCTTACACTTCCACAGCACTGTTCATCATCAAAGGAAGTCAGGACAGGGACTTGAACAGCATAGGAATCTGGGGGCAGGAGCTGATGCAGAGGCCAATGGAGAGATGCTGCTGCTGACTGCTTTGCTCCCCTTTTTTCTGAGCCTGCTCTCTTATAGAAGCCCATACTACCAGCCCAGGGATGACACCGCCCAAAGTGGGCTGGGACCTTCCGCTTAAGTCACTAATTTAGAAAATATCTTACAGGCTTATGTACAGCCCATCTTGTGGAGCCATTTATTTTCTCTATTGAGGCTCCCTTCTTTCTGATAACTCTAGCTTGTGTTAAGATGGCATAGAGCTAGCCAGGATAGGCATAGTGTAGAAGGGATTGTGCTGCAGATGCACCCCACAGTTCTTTATTCTTTGCATTCAGAGGCTCTGTGGATCTCTGAAGTCGCCTTCATCTGCTGCAGAAAGAAGCTTCTTTGCTGAGGGTGAGGGTTGCGCTTGTCTGGCCGGCACTGCTAACTAACTGCCCTCCCACCCGACGACTACTGCGTCCCTGGCTGCTGTTTCCTTTCCAGTCTTTACCAACAAGGACATTTGAAGTTGCTGAAGTTTGGGTTTACATCCTTTAGGGAGTTTGCTAGAGTTGAAGGTCGCATTTGAAGGTGGTTTGTTGTTTTGTTTTTTGAGGCAGGGGTCTCACACATACTGTAGCCTGGCTGGGACTACTTACTGTTAACCACAGCTAACCGCAGTCCTGTTAGGATTCTCTTGCCTCAACCTCCTGAATGCTAGATTACAGGCATGAGCCTATTCCACTTGGCTAGGAATTTGCTATTGAGTCCCAGGCCTGCTCCAGGCTCTTCTGGAGAATATTCTTATTAAGCACAGAAGGAGGAGGTGCAGCGTTTGCTCACTGATTAGGCCTAGGTTCATGGGTTGTTGTATACAGATAAAAGCCTGAATGCTTTTGACTAAGCAGGATGATTAGAGACTTTACAACATTAAATGTAAACTGTGGCGCCATCCTGAAGAGTCTTTGTGGTCGAGGTGTAAAGTAGACTATCCAACCTCCATAAGCCACTGACTGATACTTGCTTATACATGCAATTATTTGGGGAAATGGACAAAATAAATGGTAATTTGTTTTAGTGAAACTCACTCTCTGTTGACTGTGTAGCATGTTAAATTTTCTCTTCAAATAAGTAATAGATCTTATTGATTGCCCTTGTTAGGCTGGAACACCTGCTCATCCCCTGGATAACTTGCCAAACCCCATCTGCCCTCCTTCCCCCAACTCTGCCCGCACAGAAAAAAAATACCCATCCACCCTCATCTGCTTGGAGAAGACTCCAGGCAAATATGTCATCACTCCCTGTCTCTGAGTAGCTGGCAACCCACCCAAGAGTGCCTGCCCAGGGGCTCAGGTTTTGACCAAGTGTGGGCACAATCCCAGCTCCTAGCTGGTACATCGTCATTCCTCCCCTAAACTCTATAAAATCTCCTTACTTCAGCCTGGATGTGTGACTTCACTGACCTCCACCTGTGAGTTCAGTGAACCCACCGGAGAGCTGCCTCCTAATAAACCTGCCTTTATCAACTTTTAATCTGGTCTAAATCTGGCCTATATCTGCATCACTGAGGGAGAGAAAATACCTATCACCTATGAATCAGCAAATTCAGATTTTATTTTCCTGGGAATTTATATTCTTGAACATTCATTCATTCATTTTCTTCATAAAAGCCAATTGCTATAACAGTCTCTAGACAGTTTTCAAAGGCTTGGTTTTATAATTAAAAATGGGTTAGTGTTTCATAGATTATATAACCCTGATAATTTTTCTAATGAATAGGTAGCTAGGCTAAGGTAAGGGGATTACTGATCTTGGGATACAGATGTAGGAGGTTCAGGAGTTCAAGGCCACCTTGACTATATATCTCAAGATCCTGTGTCAAGAAAAAGTGGGGTAGGATGGAAAGATAGCTCTTTCTAAGCACCCAGTTTCTATTCCCAGCACCCACATGGTGGCTCACAGCTCTCTTACCTCCAGGCCCAGGGAACCTGACACCTCGTTTGGCCTCTGTGGGTACCAGGCATGCATGTAGAACACAGACATAATACATGTAGGTAAAATACTTATACACATAAAACAAAAATAAATAAATCTTTTTTTAAAAGGAAGGATGGAAAGACACAAAGTACTGCCCCTAAATGTAACTGAGTTTAAAGAATACTACGTAAATTCTTGTTAGAAACTAATATCCTTATCATATTTAATGTGATTTGTGGTAGATGTGTCAGAACATTTGTCATGAACAAGGGAGGAAGGCTTTCTTTGTTCTCAGAGTTTCAGAGGACTTAGTCCATCAAGACGTCAATGACATGAAGAAGCAGAACAATTCATCATGGCAAGCGAAGGAATAGAGAGAGATGGGGCTGGGCCCTCAGGGCCCCCACTGATATACTTCCTGTAGCTAGGCCTACCTTCTCTAGTGTTCAGAATCTCCTGTGATAGTGCTGCAAGCTGAGGCCAAGCCTTCCGCAGTGAGCATTTCATATTCAAACTGTACATATACGTGTACTTTCCTGTTTGCATTCTGGCTATAGACACCACATCTGACAAACTGCAGAACTTGTCCTCCTCGGAGAGTCTGTAATGTAAGAAGTCATATGATTGAGGACAGGAAGATGGCTCCTTTGGCAAAGTGCTTGTCACACAAAGGAAAGACCCAAATCCTTATTCCTAGTACCCACACAGAAAAGCTGGGGTGGTGGTGCACACCTGTAATCCCATCACTGAGTAGACAGAGACAGGAGGATCCATGGGACTTTCTGGCCAGCCAATCTAGCTGAATTGATGCGCTCCATGATCAGTGAAAGACTGTGTGTTAGTCTTGGAAAACACGGTAGAGAGTGATAGCAATAGACTCGGTGTATATTTTATGTAAGAATATACCAACCTGCTGTGGGTGCATGCTTTTAATCCCAGCACTAGAGAGGCAGAGGCAGGTGGATCTCATGAGTTGGAGGCCAGCCTGGTCTACATAGTGAGCTCCAGGACAGCCAGGGAAACATAGAGAAACCTAAAAGCACGTGTTTGTGTGTGTGTGTGTGTGTGTGTGTGTGTGTGTGTGGTGTGTCTGTGTGTCGGTGTGTGTCTCTGTGTGTTGGGGGGGTTGTGTTTAAATTTACACATTGAGGCAGTTTAGCTCAACAGAATACCTCTGTTGGCTGTTTATGGAAAGTGAAGACCCCTGAATTTTAAAAAGTCTTTATCTTATTTTATGGATTTTAATAGCATAGTGTCTGGAATGTCTCCAAATCAGTTGAAAAGATATCAATCATGTTTTTGTAATCCCAGTGGGAAAGTCAAGCAGGAAGTTTGTTAGGCCAGCCTGGGTTACACAGCAGGATCCTTTCTCAAACAAACAAAAGTAAAACATAGAAACACAAAGTACAGTGTGTCGGTGGCTCCCAGAAGATCTTTAGTGCTTTTATTTTGAAATTATTAGCTTGTGTTTCTGTCTCTGATTGTTCTGTGATATGAGTGGACTAAGGAGGGAGTGAGGATAATACAGGTTATTTATTCATCATAGGGCCTCACTGTGTCGCTCAGGCTGGCCTAGAATTTAAGATTACCCTGCCTCAGCCTCCCTAGTGTTTGTATGGCTGGCCTGTGCCACCTTGCCAAGACTTTGATTCTCTTAACATTACTCTCTGTTAAAGACATGAAAATGTGAGTTTACCATCTCCCTCTTCTTGTTTTTACAGGAATACCCGTGTACTCAGTGGCCTGGGGCCCCGACTCAGAAAAGGTTCTTTATACAGCAGGCAAACAGCTCATCATTAAACCTCTTCAGCCAAATGCTAAAGTTTTACAGGTACACCTCAGGCCTTCGTAAGTACTCATCTGCCTCTCTGTCGCTGCTAGGCCGGGCGCTCCTTGCAGTTTCCTGGCTTCTCATTAGTCTCCTTACAGTCGGAGAGCTTTGAGTCTGCAGGCTGCTCACACTTTATTATACATAAGGGAGTTTCTTTCTGTTTATGTTCCCCAAAGGTTCACTTTCCCAGTATTTCAGCTCACGTTGTTCTAGTCACTCATGCAGGTATTTTGAGTTCCTGAGCTGTCATGTGATTCAGCACAACTGAGCAGCCTTCAGTTTACGGAGTCAGTCCTGTGCGTGGGTTTGAGATGAAACAAAGCTAAATGAAACGCTTCAGAGTGCTGATTTGTTTTTAATCATCCTTATCATCGGTTCACACACTTGTGTTTTCTCAAAGGGCTAGCATTGGTTTATTTCTTTCAGAATGGTGGAGCAGTCACTATTAGACTTAGAACCAATTATGTGCATATAACTTGATGAATAATATGGAGGGCATTTGGCTTAAGGGTAGATGTTGAGCTGACATTTACTTGTGTGCTATTTGGAAGAGAGGAATAGTTATTAGGAGCTAAATCATAAAGAATAGATGGGGAGGTAATTCTAAACTAAACAGGGAGTAGAAAAAACTGTGGTTACCTAAAACTGTGTGA
>JADRCD010194969.1:0-14968 GCA_019843815.1 Montemys delectorum | reverse complement strand
AGAGAGAGAGAGAGAGAGAGAGAGAGAGAGAGAGAGAGAGAGAGGAATGAGGCTGAGGATGTGACAGCTGAATCTAGTTTTGCAGGCCTCCCAATGGCTCTGAACAGTATCTCTCCAATCCATTCTGCTCTGTGTTTGATCTTTCAGCTTCCCCTCCCTAGTATTAATATAAAAATAGGACGCATTTGTATGTGCTAAGTCACCATGATGGCTCGTGGAGCCCTGGCCTGTCAGCAAGCTCGTAACTGTCTCTACTGACAGCAAGGCATAAAACCATCAGCAAATGCAAGCTCTGGTCTGTCTCCTGGTCACAGACACACGCTCCGTTCCATGGCCAAGGCCACTCACTTCTCGTGAACATAAGCAGTCCACTGTAGCCAAACATTTCCCCACACACACCTTCAAAGGAGAGAACCAGAAAGTTCTTAGCAATCGATTCCCCGATGAGATCACTCAGGGCCGTCGGCACAAATGGAGAGGGACAGGGCTCAGAAAAATACAGAGAAGAATGAGAAAGTCAGATAGCCAAGCAATTATCTGTGGTGTGCACATGCATAAAAACTCCACAGTGAAACTCCCTAGCAATGTTTTGCTCAGATTAATAATTAAATGGCTGTGTGTATTTTGACTAGAAGCCAACAGCTGGGCAAGGAA
Organism: Montemys delectorum; assembly: GCA_019843815.1. Lineage (NCBI taxonomy): Eukaryota > Metazoa > Chordata > Mammalia > Rodentia > Muridae > Montemys > Montemys delectorum. Next base: position 14,314 of record JADRCD010194969.1, on the reverse strand, counting down.
GGGTAACAGGGAAACAGGGTGCCGAGGTCAGCCAGGAATGAGAATCAGCCAGGCCTCTGTGCAGACAACCCAGGGCTTTGTTCATGGATTCCCTCTTGTGCTTCAACTTTTTTCTTTTGAGAATTTTTTTTTTTTTTTTTTTTTTTTTAGTCCAGACTGACCTCAAACCCATTATCCTCCTGCATCAGCTTACAGTGCTGGGATAACAGTTCTGTATACAACATTCAGCTAGCTTCTCAAAATGTTTAGCTCACCGTTTGACCCTGACCTGAAGTTTGAACCAATGTTGTTTGTGTCTGGAGGGCAGAGCCCAAGGCTCTGCTGAGAGCCCTCTCCCCTCGGTGAAGCGTGCCCATTTTTGGCTGCCCACCCTCTCAACATCACGTTTATTCCTCTTGATTCATTTTGTGCTCAGAAATATCATTGCTGTGTGCAGAATCACTTGGGAGTCAACTGTTAGGGAGACTAAAGGAAAAGACAATCCAGTGCAGGCTCCTATCTAGACAATGCCAGATGTCCATCTTATCGCAGAGATGTCTGGGGGAACCCAGGAAGGAAGATGGCGGACTCTGTGGTTTATGTTAACTCTCAGCTTGACAAGGCCTAGAGTCACTTACTTTTTTTTTTTTTTTTTTTTTTTGAGACAGGGTTTCTCTGTGTAGCCCGAGCTGCCCTGAAATTGGCTATGTTCTCCAAGCTGTCAGACTCACATCCGCCTGCCTCCGCCTTTGGTGCACTGGGATTAAAGCCGTGTGCCACCCTGCTCAGCAATCTTAGTTACATCTGCTGTTGCTGTTATGAAACCTCAGGACCAAAGGCAACTTACGCAAGGGAGAGCTGATATTTTGGCTTTCCGTTAAAGAGGGCAAGAGTCCGTCACGGTGGGAAGCCATGGCAGCAGGCGGTAGGCAGCATCTAGAGCAGGAGCAGAGAGCTCACAACATCATTCAGAAAACAGGAATTAGAGAGTAGAGTGGACACAGGTAAGGTTTTGAGTTCTCAAAGCCCACCCCTAATGACATACTTCCCCCCATCGAGACCGTACTTCCTGAAGTTCCTCAAACAGCTCTACCAACTGGGGACCAAGGATTCAAATACTAGAACCTTTGGTGTGTGTGTGGGGGGAGGGGGGACAGATGAGGTGACACCTCTTATTTAAATCACCAGAATCAGCTTTGAGCCAAGTCCTCTGGGCGTGGCTGTGCGGAGAGTTTTAGATTAGCTGACCTGAGGAGGGTGACGCACCCGGCTGCGGGAGTAAGCGAGCGTCCATCCATCCATCCATCCATCCATCCGTCTCCTGACGGCAGATGCATCGTGACCAACTGCCTCCCTCACCGTGGTGGACACCGCCATTTCACAGCATGAACCAAAACAAACATATCTCTCCTCAGACTGCTCTTGTTGGTGTTTGGTCACAGCAAGGGGAAAGGGGACTCGACTCACACGGTCTCCTTCAGTGAAGTGCCCTCCACCGTGGGAAACCACCCTCCTCAGATCAAAGGAGGGGGCACCTCCCTAAGACTAGGCCTCTTCCCTTTCAGGCTATCCTTTTCCATCCACATTTAAATTTAAAAAAAAAAAAAAAAATTTTTTTTTTTTTGATGCCGGGTCTTAGGTAACCCAGGCAAAGCACAACCTTTCTATATAGCAGAAGATGACCTTGAACTTCTGACCTTCCTGTCTGTGGCTCCCGACTCCTGAGATTACCGAGTGTGTGCCACCGTAGCTGCTCCCTTCTGTCCTCTTTTACTGACCACCTTCGTGCTAGGTTCAAGAACAGGGAACATAAAACAACAACAATAAAAATGAGGTGACGTCAAACCCTGGGTAGTAAAGGTAATCAATAGCCAGAAAGTTCCATAACCCAGCTTGGGCGCCTGTATCTCAGGGCCTGCATTAACAGCAGGGCCTCGGTAGAGGAGGCTGCAGCCAGCAGCTCGTGCAGCTAAATCAGTAGTCACGTGGGCCTCAAAACATCTTCACCACTGATCTCTCTAAGAATAGAGGAGAAATATATCCCGACTAAGTCCAGGGTAAGGGTGTTGACTGGATTTTGTGTGTGTGTGTGTGAGACAGCCTCTGGCTATTAGCAGATGACAACTTTATCTCACTTGGTAGCTGAGGCTGGCTTCAAACTTGAGATCCCCCTGTTTCAGTTTCCAAGTGATCGTGTTACAGACGCCATGTCTGGATTTGACTGACTTTTGTTTGGAAAATGCAAAGAAATCTTCTAGAAGACATTTTGCTGAGTGTTGCAGGAACGAACGTGCTACATGGCCTGAGAACAGGTGAGTAGAGGTAGCTGCTGTCAGGTTTTTTAAAAGCATAATAGAAGAGAGGTAAGAGAATGCCTTCATTTACAAGAGATGTGTATTCATGTGTTTTAATTGACCTCGACATCTCTACATTGAAATCGTTCACAAAAATAGATGTTTATGATAAGATGTAAGCAACCAGATCATCAGATAAGGTGTAGGAGCGTCGTCCACACGCTTTTTTTCTGTTGTACATCTGAAAGTTTTCATGATGAGAAAATGTCCTGAGCACAATGCCTCACATCTATAATCCCAGAACTGGGGAGGTTGAAGAATGGGGCAGCCCGGGCTATGTAGCAAGACTCTGCCTCAAAAGACAAAACAAGAAGGGGTAAGTGAGATGGCTCAGCGGGTAAGAGCACTGACTGCTCTTCTGAAGGTCCTGAGTTCAAATCCCAGCAACCACATGGTGGCTCGCAACCACCCGTAATGAAATCTGACTCCCTCTTCTGGTGCGTCTGAAGACAGCTACAGTGTACTCATTTATAATAATAAATAAATCTTTAAAAAAAAAAAAAGAATATCAAAAAAAAACTAGATAAAACCAAAACAAACCATTCTCTGTACTTGCAGCCGGCACACAAAGGCCTTTAACGAGCAAGGTCTTCTACGTGTTGATCGGCAGATAAAGGAGTACAGATACTTGTTATAGGTGATGCTGAGTGAGAATATGCATTGTCTCCTCCAGTCGCATGGCAACACAGACACACACACACACACACACACACACACACACATACACACACACACACACACAGAACAGAAACTGAAGCCTGGTAAAGTGAAAACATTTATCCCAAGTCAAGCTCTGAGAGCTAGGCTAGCAGGGCCAGGACCCAGTCAGGCTTTGAATTGGCTCTGTATCGCCTGCTCTTAACTGCTACCCTCTGTTTACTGCTGTTCAGTAAGCCTTGAAAGTTAAATGTCCGGTTAAATCCTTGTGTCGGAGTCCACTGTGGTGAAGGGCAATCTGTCCACCTGTGAACACAAACAACCATCACGAAGCCTTTCTGCTGAGGCAGGGAAAAGAGAGCCCTGGTGGCTGCTGAGGTGGGTGGGGGGTGGGCGGGGGGGCGGGAAGGGGTCCAGGGGGAGGTTGTGTGTGTCGGGGTGGGGGGGGAGAGGTCTTGGGAGAGTGAGGGCAAGAATGTGGGAAGAGCATATAAGGAGGGAAGGAGTAGGCTTTGCCCTGTGGATCTACAGCTGTCAGAGGCAAATGAAGTTGTGCAGCAGGGAGTTCTGAGCCAGCGGCAGACAGAAAGGCTTTTCTGTTGTCGGCAGGAAGGTTGTGTCTGCCGGGGCTGCTCCACAGTATGAAGTCACAGCTGACAGGCCTCGAGGTGTTTCTTCCCATCAGAGGCAGCAGGCACAGAGAGACAGCTCCACATTGCCGCCACCAGTGGCCTGAGCCGTTCTCTTCTTCTTCAGGAACTAGTCTCAGGTAAAAAAAAAAAAAAACGGCATTCTTGGTTCGGTGCAGAGAAGACTCTCGGGATGGGCCTGTCTGCCGCAGAGATGTGCGTCTGTTGAAGCACGGGCGTTCGAGGAGACTAGGGTGTGCCTGACAGCTCTGAGAGAGCCGCTCTCCACTGTCTTCACTGTAGCTGTGAAGTTTGTTCTTGGTGTTGTTCAAAGCTCTTCCCTCCAAAGGGTTGCTAAGGAACCTAAATGGAGCCACAGGGTGGATCCCGAGGGCACCAGGCCGGATTTCAGTGGATAAGCTAGGGGGTTACAGGAAGGCAGGCTATCTCCACGGTGAGTGAGGCCATTAATCTGTTTCTAGAACACATCCGGGAAAGCAAGGAGGCCTTACCAGGGTCGTCTTTGTTATTGTCACAACACTATCTATATATGGAAGGACACTGTCTGTCTCTGTTGGGACCTTCACAGAAAATCTTGATCCTTGCGTGGAAATTCTGGCTTCTTGGCTGGTAAGGATTCTACCAGATTCCGGATGAGGGAATTCTTTCCTTCCCATGTCCCCACAACTTTGTTTTCTTTTCTTCATTATCCCTTGGCTTCTTTTATTTCTTTTAAAGACAGGGCCTCACTCTTAGTCTTTGGCTGGAGTCTACTATGTGCCTCAGGCTTAAACTCACAGAAATCCTCCTGCCTCTGCCTTCTAAGTACTGCTCTGTGTGTGTGTGTGTGTGTGTGTGTGTGTGTTACTACTTTTAAAAAGATTTATTTTATATGTATGACTGTTTGCATAGATGTACACTGTGTGTATCACATGCATGCCTGGTACCTAAAGAGGCCAGAGAAGGGCACCGGGTCCCCTGGAACTGGAATTACAGGTAGCTGTGAACCACCACATGGGTGCTGAGAACCAAACCCAGGTTCTCTGCAGAAGCAGTCAGTGTTCTTAACTGCTGAGACACCTCTCCAGCTCACCGTTCAGCGTTTTATTCGCATGGGTTTTATACACCCGATGGTTGTACTGTGACATTTCCATGCACGTGCACACTGCGTTTCAATCATCTTCGCCCATTACCCCTCTTTCCTTCCCTACTCGTCAGTGTCCCCTGCCTTCCAACGCTGTCTCGTCCATATGATGTTTAACTAGTGCCTCCGTGTGTCTGAGGTCCCTTCCCTGATCCCATCATTCAGGAGACAAGGTGCAATTTTAGGAAGTAGACTGTGATGAACTGTCCATACCATCTCTCATGGTTCCCTTTACTACCTGAGCAGAGAGAGCAGAGGGCAGGGGGCTGCCTAGCCAGTTGGCCTTTTCATCCAAACCATGTCCTTAGTTGGCCTCCACTCTGGCCTCTTGATGAACCAGCCCATGCATGGGGCCAAGGTCAAACCCCGGCCAGCTGGAAGGTTCACCCTGTAATCACCAGGGTCAAGCTGTGCTGTGCTATGTAAGAAGTAGAGAGATTGTGTAAGAGTCAGAAAGGCGTGAACACTCCCAGCAAGTCCCCCAGGGACTGGGCATCAGAGCAGAAGTCACCCTCGGTGGCCTTCTCCTCACAGACCAGCTTGTCCTGTGAGGACAGTGTTCTCTCACAAGCCCTTTGGGAAGTGGGCTGATCTGGCAAGCGGCATTCCTGGGCACCCGTGTAGCTGGTTGAGCATCTCCCCACGTAGAACTGGATTCTTGCTCCTTTGAGCAACTGCCCATGCCACCAGATTTCAAATATTTCCAGAAAACTCATTGGATTGCTGCAATTACAGACCCTCCCCCCCTCCCCTCAGTCGTTACAGCCTCAGAGAGAGAGAGTCTGTGGAGGCTGGGCTGGTCTCAGAAGAGAAAAAGTGTGGCTGTTTGTGGTGTCTGTGGTGTCTGTGATTTCAGTACTAGGGAGGCAGAGGCAGGAGGATTGGGTATGAGGCCATCTAGGGGCTACATGGATAGACTCTGTCTCAAAACCAGATAAAAAGTCAAATTCAACCATGACTCCTACTATATAGACTCCATCCTTACAGAGACAAAAGGCGATTTCAACCACAGGAAACGGCAGCTATTTTATCAGTCCTAAAATAGAAAGTGCTTCTTGAGGGCAGAGGGATAGTGTTTGCTAAAATAAACGGCTTCAAGGGACATTTTTCATAAAGGTCTTCCCAGCCCCAAATGATAACTCTACCTTTCATCACAGCTTTGACATGAGCTGTGACTAACATGTCCTTGTTTAAAAGTCTCTGCCCCTTGTCTCCAACTAACCTACCATCCTCCCTTAACTAATCCATCATCTTGCCCCAACTAACCCATTGTCCTCCCTTAACTAACTCGCTGTCCTCCCAACTAACCCACCATCTCCCTCTGGTCTCCCTTCCTCCAACTTCTCTGAGCATCGAGACTCCCTCCTTCCCCATGATCAGTCTCTCTAGAAGCACCTTTCACTCTTTGCCTATACTAATTCTGGATACCTCTCAGCCCACAGGATGAACGCAGACTGAATATGGTGCACAGGGCGCAGCCGATCTCTGTCCTTCCCGCTTGGCTCAGACTTATCTGCTGCCACACGCACTGTCACCAGACTTCCCTGAAATCTTTCCCATTTGATCCCATTTGATCCCTGCAACATCCATCCTCGGCTTTTGCTGGCTGTTCCTTCAGTGTAGGACTCTGTGGTTGCTAGTCTTCATTGTCAACTTGGCTGGATTTAGAATCACCACGGGAACACACCTCTGGGTGTGTCTGAGGGTGTTGTTAATTTTCAGAGCTATTTAATTGAGGAAGGAAGACCACCCTGAGTGTGGGAGGCATGTTCTATGAGCTGGAGTCCTGCCTAAAAAGAAAGGTCCTGCTGCGAACACTTCCCCTCCAGCCCTCCAGTGTGGTCCTTACACTCAAATAGTAAGCGGGGTGAACCTTCACTTCATTAAGCTGCTTGTGTTAGAATGGTGAAAACAGGAATAGATGCAGATGCATCCATCATTTTAAGTGCAGACTGTATCTTCAGTGCAGATGCTGTATCTTCAGTGCAGACACTGTGTCTTCAGTGCAGATGCTGTATCTTCAGTGCACACACTGTATCTTCAGTGTACACACTGTATCTTCAGTGCAGATGCTGTATCTTCAGTGCAGACGCTGTATCTTCAGTGCAGATGCTGTATCTTCAGTGCAGATGCTGTATCTTCAGTGCAGACACTGTATCTTCAGTGCACACACTGTATCTTCAGTGCAGATGCTGTATCTTCAGTGCAGACACTGTATCTTCAGTGCACACACTGTATCTTCAGTGCAGACGCTGTATCTTCAGTGCAGACGCTGTATCTTCCGTGCAGACACTGTATCTTCAGTGCAGACACTGTATCTTCCGTGCAGATGCAGTATCTTTAGCGCAGCATGTTTAGAATTTGCTATATCCCCACCCACGTTCATCCCACCTGCCTGCTGCCCTGCACAGATATACAGAATGATCACTATTTGTTGGCAGGGGCCCTGATCTCCTAATGCCTGATGTCTAACAACCTTGACCTGAAGTGCTCATCTTGTTCTCTAGCGTTCACATAGTGTCTCGCACCCAGTAGATGCTTTATAGTTAGAACTTAACACTCCGAAAGGCCAAACTCACATTCTCCCTTTCCAAATATCTACTACTTTGGAATCAAGTTGCCCATGAAACTTCTGTCTCACTAGATTAAAAGACATATATTTTCTAGGGTCTAAAATGTTTGCTGACATCAGTTAAGCTGCCTGCCTCCTCCCATTAGCCTTTGGTGGCTTAGGAAGTGTTGTTGACTAATTAATTAATTTGTCATTAATTAGTTATTGACACCAAAATAATTAAGTTGTCAACATTAATTGCTTTCAGATTTCTTAGATTACAGAAAAAAAAAAAAAAACCTAAAGAATTATTGCATTTGTACCCTCTCGGAGGTCTGAGTCTTTAGAAGATGAGCCTGGTACACCTGGGAGACGCGGGGATATAATGGCCTGTGAATTCAAAGGTCCTGACATTGTGCCCTGGCTTCTTTCCTCATCGTCCATTCTTCTGCTTGGCCTCCTCACAGGCCAGGTTCTGTTTCCCCCCTTGCATGTGTTCAGAGGCAACCCCATGCCTATACACTGCGGTCCTCTTGGTCCTCAGGAAAACGAACCCTCTGGGCCGACTCTTTACTATTGGATGCGTGATAGTGTTAGTCATGTGAGAGACTCACTAGGTAGATGATGGGCCCCTGGACGAGGCTGTGGAGACGGGCCTCCTGGCGTGCCTATGGAGGATTATCTTTAGTTTATTGATATGAGAAAACCATCCCCTGGGCAGAGGATCCTGGGATGTACAAAATGGAGAAAGCCAGATGAGCACAATGGTTCATCCCTAAGTTCCTGACTGTGGCTATGCTATGAGTGGTCACTTCACGCTCCTGCTGCTTTAAGATCCCTGCCATGATGCACAGGGCGCCTAAACTGTGAAGCCAGAATACACTGTTCTCCTGTTAGTGGTTTTTCCAGGGTATCTTCTTATAGCAACAGGAAAGGAAACCAAGACACAGGGGCACTCATCAAGAGTTCCGTGGCTCCACCCACCGTGACTTGGTCGCCCTAAGGGGAAACATCTACATTGGGTCTTTCAACAAGACATTGGAGAGCCACATCCTAACATCCACTCCTCCAACCTCCTCATTCCCTATGCCCCCACCCCCACCCCCACCCCATCAAGGCTTCAGGAATTCTAAAATACAGGTTTACGAAAGGAGAAAGCTACCTAAAGGACCCTCCTTGGTCATCTGCTGCTTTACTGTCAGCTATCCGAAGCATCTATCTGCCTGGAGGCCCTTGGTTAGGAAGGCTGTTTGCCAAGCAGGGTCCCTGGCACCCAGGTAGAATGGAACATTCAAAATGGCCCTGGGATTGCAGCCACCAGCCAAGCCGACGGTGCCTTCACTTGTCGACTCTCTCTTCATGTCCAGTCCCAAGACCATTCTTTCACAAACGATCCCTTAAGACCTTGGCAGGAGGCCAAAGACTTTTGCTCCCAGTAGGAGAGAGGCTGGATTCTCACCATTCTGACGTACATAAAGGCTCTCAAAGCCTTTGCAGCCACATACTTTAATCCTTGCTGAGGGTCAGCTAGAAATCTAAATCCATGTATCATCACAGAGTCAAAAAATGAGCAAGGGGTAGGACAAAAAAAAGCAAGGTCAGAGATATGTTACTGGAGAGATGGGAGGGAGGCATTGTTAGGAGCACCCAAGCCCACCTCAGGATGACCAAACAGCTAACAGCATCTGGAGGTTTCAGCGGCAAGCTCAGGTCGGTGGTGTCTGGGTCTGGTGGCAGGAGGTGAAGTGTCTTGTCTTGGAAGAGGAACACTGAGTTATTCTAGGCTGGGGCTGGGTCCAAGCAGAATATACTCACAAAGGCATACTGGGAACTGGAATTGGGACCTGAAATCAAACCATACCGAAGAACTGAAAATCTACCTCAGCTACAGAGATAAGGTCTCTCCTCTCCCCGTTTGGATCTGGAGCCTACCCTCCTCGATGTGGGCAGATCTCATTGCAGGTTCTTGGATGAACTCAGGGAACTCAAGGACTGACTAGCTCTCTCCACCCAGTGTGCCTGCTTCTGGGAGGTGCTAACTAAACACTGAATAAGTTCGGTACAAGCTGCCAGACAGACAGACGGTCTCCCCTGGAAGACCACATAGGTACTACCCTGGTCAGCTATCAAGTTTATGTTCCCCAATAAGTTGGTGTGTGTGTGTGTGTGTGTGTGTGTGTGTGTGTGTGTGTGTGTATTGCACTGGCCTCTATGTTCAGAAGGGCCCCATCTTGAAATTTCTTTTTTTTTTTTTTTTTTTGGTTTTTCGAGACAGGATTTCTCTGTGTAGCCCCGGCTGTCCTGGAACTCACTCTGTAGACTAGGCTGGCCTTGAACTCAGAAATCCACCCGCCTCTGCCTCCCAAGTGCTGGGATTAAAGGCATGCGCCACCACTGCCCAGCTTGAAATTTCTAATCATCTTAATCTTGGGATTTTAATTTTGCGCTTAGCTCCACTTATTAGGTAGCTGGCCTTGCCTGTGCTTCTGTGTTGTTCTTAAGATTTGTCTCAGCTTCCTCTCCCTAGCTCTGCCTCTCTTGCCCACAGGCATCTACCTTTTATAATCTTGGTAAATTCTTGACATTCTTAGGAGTTAAGAGAGTGTGTATAGGTCAACTCCAGCTCTTAAGGGTCTCTTGTTCTAATCTAGTTCTCCTGGAGCTGAGTAGGAATCCTTTTTCAGAGGTTCTGAGGGCTCAGATACTCACACCACCCCCAGCACTCTCCGAATGCTGATTTCACTCCTTATCTCCTGCTCCCTGGCATTTTAAGGATGAGATAAAGGCTGTGAAGGCTGAAGCAGGCTGTCAGCAAAGAGAGCACGGCTTAAAAAAAGAGCATCCGGAAGCTGGAGAGGCAGCTCAGCAGTTACTGCTCGGGGTTGGGGATTTAGCTCAGCGGCCGAGGTCTTGCCTAGCAAGTGCAAGGCCCTGGGTTTGGTCCTCAGTTCTGAAAAGAGTGTCCGCTGCTCGTGAGGAGGACCCAGGTTCCATGTCCAGCACCCACATGGTGGCTCACACACATCCAGAACTCAGTTCCAGAGATCCAACACCCTCTTGTATCCTCCCCAGGTACCAGGCACACCTGGCACAAATACGCACATCAGGCAAAATACTCATACACATAAAATAATCTAAAAAAAAATTTTGTTTGTTTGTTTTTTTTTTTTTTTAAAGAGCTCCTACGGTTTGCATTAAACAAGTCTCAACAGACACATCAGCTCACCTCTGTAACCTCAGCTCTTGGGAGGCTGATGCAGGAGGATTGCCATGAGTTCAAGGAAAAGTAACAAACGCGACAGAGGCAGAACTTCTGCTGGGAACCCTTCTGCCATTGTGGGGACATGCCACCTCCTTGAGAACAAGAGGCTCTGGTTGTATGAGACCCCAGATATAAATGCAGCCCTCTTACTTCACCCAGTTCCACCCAACCAAACCAGTCCAGGCCAGAGCCATCCACCTAATTCATGGAATTGTGAATGTTAGGAAACTTGATTGTTATGGACTGAACGGACGTGTCCACCCTCTTCTTCCTCTGATCTCTGTGTTGAAATCCATCTTCCCATGGTGGAATTAGGAAGAAAGATCTTTGGAACTTAATTGGATTGAATGAAGTTATGGGAGCAGAGTCTCGAGGAATGGGATGGGTGTCCTTATAAAACAGGCCCAAGCAAGTTTTCTTCCCTCCCAGCAGGTGAAGACACGAGGCCTGCGAAGCAGGGACTGCACAGCAGACACAGTGACAACGTGAGATCCAAGACCATTCTGCTTCTAGAAATATCAGACAGTGGCACAGGAACCAGAGCTCAGTTCATTACCTGTTTTATTTTTTAATTTTCAAATATTTATTTTGTGTCTGATTTTTACGTTTGCGTGTTCGTCTCTGTGTATGTGGGGCCAGAAGAAAGTGTTGGATGTGCTAGGCCTGGAGTTCCACCATGAATTGAACCTCCTGGCATGGGTGCTGGGGACAGAAGTGTCCCGAAGAACAGCGAGTGCTCTTGATGAGGCATCCATCTCCCCAGCCATGGTTAGCTACTTAAATGAACAACCCTTGGGATAAAAAGTGAGTGAGGTACCATCCTGGCATGAAGGGTCTCCTACGAACTGCCTCCCATGTACAAATGGGTAGGGCCTATGGTGATGAGTATGAGTTCATGGTTATAAGCCAACTGGAGGAACACTGTGGAAAGATGACAGTGCTGCACTTCAAAGTGATAGATTTAGGATTGAAAGATGGGCCCGTAGTTAGATACAAAGGACCAAGGTTCGATTCCCAGCACCCACAGTATAGCTCACAATCATCTGTAACTCCAGTTCCAGAGGATCTGATATCTGATGTTCTCTGCTGGCCTTAGAGGGTACCAGGCACACAAACGGTATACAGATATATATGCAAGCAAAAGTACCCATATGCATAAAATAATTGAAAATAAATTTGAAAATAAAATAAATGAATTAAAACAAAAACAAAGTGCTAAAGGTGATGTGAGTGTTGCCAGCGAGTGTGGCAGGCAGAGCGTGTGCAGGGGTCAGAGGTCAGAGTGTGGGAGCAGAGAGTGTGCAGGGTCAAAGCAGAGAACTGTTGGCTGAGCAGTGGTAGCTCACGCCTTTAATCCCAGCACTTAGGAGGCAGAGGCAGGCGGATTTCTGAGTTCGAGGTCAGCCTGGTCTACAGAGCGAGTTCCAGGACAGCCAGGGCTACACAGAGAAACCCTGTCTCGAAAAACCAAAAAAAAAAAAAAAAAAGCAGAGAACTGTTCCTTAGACCTGGAACTTCAATTTGTCTTCAGGAGACAATAGTGTGATGTTGAATAGCCGAGAGGAGCAAAACCAGGACTTCCCAGACAGGAAGGATGTAAACACCACGTGCAGGAAGCTGGCCAGCACTCTGCCCGGACCAGAGCGTAGGATCTGAGGAAGAGGAGAGCAACGGGAGATGAAGGTGGGGTCGTGGAGGCCAGGCTGTAAAAGCTGGAGAGCTGAAGTTAGAATTGCCAAATTTACAATCTGGGGAGACAGCCTAATATCCCCTTTTAGAGAAGAGTAATGTCATCACTGCTGTGTAATACTTGTGCTTGCAGAGGGCCTGGATTTGACTCCCAGCACCTCCACGATGGCTCACAACGGCGTGTGACTCCAGCTCTGGGCTGTCTCTGAGGCTGTCTTCTGGCCTCAACAGGCACCAGGTCTGTTATATATGGTACACAGATATGCATGCAGGCAAAATATTTATAGAAATAAAATAAATCTAGAACTTCTGGATTTAATATCAGATGAAAATATTAACTACTCAGCAGCACGTGGGACATTTTTATTACCAATTTTTACAATCTGAAATTAAAATTTAGGTGTAAGAATTGTTTATTGGGGAGCTCTGGCTGGTTGAAAAACTCAAGTGGTCCAGGGGGGCTGGGAGACAGACTAAGGCTCACCCAACAGAGAAGCTAGGACCATTGAGTTTGGATGTGGAATGTCCCCCAGAGTCTTATGGTCCCACTTGGCAGTGCTATCTTAGCAGGTTGTAGAACCTTCAGAAAGTGGGGTGGGGTCTCACTGGAGGAAGTGGCTTCCCAGGAGGCCGCCTAGGGGGGAGCTGTATACCAACCCTGGCTCCCTCTGCCCCCTGCTTCCTGACCACTGGCCCAGCGCCACTGACAGCATCATGCTCCGCCTGTCTCAGCGGCAAGGGGCCATGCTTTGCTTACGAGAGACTGTGGTCCCTCAAACCAGGAGCCCAGACAATTCCTTCCTCTCTTGGTCCATTTTTGTTTGTTTGTTTGTTTGTTTGTAAGACGAGCTCTCATGTAGCCACACTGGCCTCAAACTTGCAATAGAGTTGAGAATGACCTTGGGTTGACCCCCTGCCTCACCCTCCTGAATGTGAGGATTACAGGCATGTGTCATCATGCCCACCCCTTCAGGTGCTTCTTGCCAGGCGTCCGGTCACAGCATTAAGAAAAGTAAGTAGTAAGACCATGGCAGAACATGCAAACACTTGTTCTGCTTGAAGATAATAACAGCCCCGGGGGCTGGAAGGGTGGCTCAGCAGCTGAGAATACTGCCTGCTCTTCCAGCGCACCTGGTTTCAGTTCCCCATGCCCACAAAGTGGCTTGCACCCAACCATCTGTAACTCCAGTCCCAGGGGATCCAACATATTCTTCAGGCCTCTAGGGACACCGGGGGGTGGGGGGGCACAGATGTATATGCAGCCATCACACTCTTACATATAAACTTTAAAATAAACAAACAAAAAAACAGTTTAACTTTGCTCCATGGTTAGGACATGAAAATGCAGGTGAAATGTTTTCTACTTTTCCATTTTTCAGAAGAAGTTGGAATTCTGGATTATCGATTCTAATTATGTAATATCACTGAGTATTTCCATATTTTTAAAACACTGTGTAGGCCAAATGAAACCATGTTTGTATTTAAGCCTGAGGACTGCTGGCTTTCAATCTTGGTTTTAGTGGCAAAAAAAATGCCTGGGTGGAACTTTTAAGCACGGTAATACACGCCTGTAGAAAAAGCAAGCATCCAGGGACCGAGGTCAACAAGAAAGCTTTCTCCTTCTTGTCTCCCTGCATCTTGTCCCTCTCCTGGGTAGCCGCTGTCATGTACACACATGTTAAGAATCTTGAAATGCATTCTATAGTCTGGAGGAGGGAGTAAATAAACACCCAAGAGACTCTAGTGGAGTTGGCATGTTTGTGTGCACATGTGTAGCTATGTGTATACAGAAATGCATACACGTGTTAGAGTTTGAACTGTTTGTGTTGAAGTCTTGGCTCAAAGGCTGATGAGACTATTTTGGGAGGCAGTGGAGACCTTAGGACCTGGATGTACCTGGAAGAAATAGGTCATGAGGGGGTGTGCCTTTGGGGGTGTGGCTTCGGGGGTGTGCCTTTGGGGGTGTGGCTTCGGGGGTGTGCCTTTGGGGGTGTGCCTTTGAGGATGTGCCTTTGGAGGTGTGCCTTCGGGGATGTGCCTTTGGGGGTG
>JADRCD010194967.1:0-29514 GCA_019843815.1 Montemys delectorum | reverse complement strand
TTTTTTTTTTTTTTTTTTTAATTTTTTTAAGATTTATTTATTTATTCTATGTAAGCACACTGTAGCTGTCCTCAGACACTCCAGAAGAGGGCACCATCTTGTTACAGATGGTTATGGGCCACCATGTGGTTGCTGGGATTTGAACTCAGGACCTTCAGAAGAGCAGTCAGTGCTCTTACCTACTGAGCCATCTCTCCAGCCCTTCTTAACTGTTTTGAGTTTGGTTTTAAATGAGTAGAACAATTTTAACCACATAACATGGGAAGCCAAACTAGGACAGACTCAAAATTCAGTGACTGCAGTCACTAAAGCAGTACTGTTGTCAAGGACAGGAGGTCTTTCCTGTGTACTCAGCTGTCATCGGCATCACTTTCATCCTAAGGCTGCAGGATGGCTGCCAAAAGCAATGGGCCTATCAACTTCACTTTTCATCTCCAGCAAGAGAGGAGGAAAAGGGCAGTCTCCCTTTGCCTTGAAATAAAACTCTCTCCCTTAAATCAGTGTGTCAGCTTGGGAGCTGTGGTTGCTGCACAAGTGGCCCATCTGAAACAACTGAGGAGGGGCAGGGGAGGATAAGGGGACAACTTCAGCTACCATTGTGAAGCATGAGACAGAGTCGCAAAGTAAGTTTTGCCATGTGACACTTAGTGTGCAGTCACCTGTAGAAGCCATTAGTCAACAAACAAGTCTATAACAATTTGACATCTCCATGGGGCTAGAGAGATGGTCTAGTGGTTAAGAGTACTTACTACTCTTAAAAACTGACCCAAGGTCAGTTCTCAGCACCCAAAATAATGAAAGTAATCCTTTAAAAAAATATTGACATCTCCAGCTTAAAATCCTCTCATTTCTCTTCTACATGGGCTCCTTCTCATGTAGACAGAGGACATCCGTTTGGAACCAGATCTGTACGAAGCCTGCAAGAGTGACATCAAAAACTACTGTTCTACAGTGCAGTACGGAAATGCCCAGGTACTGTTTGAAGTCAGAGCACCCTTGCAGCCCCCAGCTCCTTGCAGTTTCATTGCCCCATTGGGTTGTCCCAGAGTGTTTTGCCCAGTTTCTCCCCTGCTACTCCCCTGCATACACTCTGCCTGTCTACCTAGCAAGCTCCTGGTGCTCTTGGGTGTTTTCTTTTTTTTTTTTTTTTTTTTTTGGTTTTTCTAGACAGGGTTTCTCTGTGTAGCCCTGGCTGTCCTGGAACTCACTCTGTAGACCAGGCTGGCCTCGAACTCAGAAATCCACCTGCCTCTGCCTCCCAAGTGCTGGGATTAAAGGTGTGCACCACTATGCCCGGCCAAGGGTGTTTCCTCCAAACAGCTTCCCAGTAACTCCACATGGACATCCACCCAGGGTTCTGCTGTACAGTTGTTTTTTAGGACCTCGTGAATGCTGGGTTAGCATTCTCCTACTGAGCTACATCCCTGCTTCTTTCTTCCCTTTTGTAATTACAACATATTAGTTGTTCAAAATAAAGTGTTTTCTTTTTACTTTAATAGGTGCATGTGATATACCTTGATCATATTGACTTCTTTATTCAGCTCTCTCACTGCCTACCCATGATCTGTATGTTCTTTCCTGATAGCTCCTCACACAGAAATCTCTCTGTGTTTGATTTTTAGGACAAGGTATCATGTTACCCAGCTAGTCACAAACTCCCAAGGTAGCTTAGGGTGAGTGCTCTTCATCTGCCAGCCCACCTGGCTTAAACCACCTTACCCAGAACTGCAGGGGCATCCTTATAAGACATCAAGTGAAACCACCATGAACTTTTTCAAATAACACACAAGCAAATCCCAGAATCACCAGGGTTTGAACTTCAGGTTTTCATAATTTTTTTTAAAAGTCTGCTTGTTCAGCTATCTGTCAAGGCCCAAGCTAGATTCTTCAGCCTCTGAGATGCCTTCCTCCCTGTCTTTTGGCTTTGCCTTTGTGCAGAGTCTGAGTTCTCTGTTTCTCTTTATTTGTAGCTAGTCTTTCTGTTTGATGATGTACAATCTCGCGTTCTCTGATGTGATGGGCACTTAGAACAGATTCTTCTTCTGAGTGTCATTCCTCCAGATACAGCTTTGCTTTTCCTTCCTGCCAGAATTCCTGTGGGCAGGCGTGCACCAAGACCTGTCCCTAGTGACTTTTTTCATTTTTTTTCTTAATGGTTTCCAGTCTTCGTTACTTTGTGTTACATTTGAAGTAATAGCTTAGCTTACCCAGGGTTACCCAGTTAATAATTATTCTTCAGTTTTTCCCTCTCCTTCCCTCCCATAGCCTCCCCTTCGTCTCCCCCCACCTCCTCTCTGGCTTTTGCTTTTTAAGACAGGGTTTCTCTGTGTAACCCACAATGTCATGGTACTCAGTGTTTAGACCAAGTTGGCCTTGGATTTACAGACATCCATCCCTTTCTCTCTGCCTCCCAGGAACTGGGATTAAAGGCCTGTACCAATGTCGCAAGACAATTCTCTCATTCTTTTTTTTTTTAAATACTATTATTTATTATTATTTATACAAGTACACTGCAGTTGTCTTCAGACACACACCAGAAGAGTGTGTCAGATCCCATTACAGTTCTTAAATCTCTGCTTGCTTCTTTTTATAACTGTGTAGTGTAGATTCTTGTTTATTATTTTCTTCTGTATTGCTTCTAGGATATTACATGTGATTTTGCACTTTTCTTTGATTGGTATATTTCTTACTTTTTCCTCTCAGGTTTTAGTTCTTGGCTTATGTATCATTTCTTTTTTTTCCTTTCTTTCTTTTTTTTAAAAAAGATTTATTTTCATTTATTTTATGTGTATGAGTACACTGTAGCTGTACAGATGGTCGTGAGCCATCATGTGTGTGGCTGCTGGGAATTGAACTCAGGACCTCTGCCAGCCCCACTCACTCTGGTTTAATACACTGCAGCTGTCTTCAGACGAACCAGAAGAGGGCATCAGATCCCATTACAGGTGGTTGTGAGCCACCATGTGGTTGCTGAGATCTGAACTCGGGACCTTTGGAAGAGCAGTCAGTGTTCTTACCTGCTGAGCCATCTCGCCAGCCCTTTTTTTTTTCTTAAAGATTTATTTATTTTATGTATGTGAGTACACTGTAGCTGTACAGATGGTTATGAGCCTTCATTTGGTTGTTGGGAATTGAATTTTTAGAACCTCTGCTCGCTCTAGTCAACCCCACTCGCTCTGCTTAACTTTACTTGCTGTGTCCTCGCTTGCTCCGGCCCAGAGATTTATTTATTATTATACAAAAGTACTAGAGCTGTCTTCAGACACTCCAGAAGAGAGCGTCAGATCTCATTACGGGTGGTTGTGAGCCACCATGTGGTTGCTGGAATTTGAACTCTGGACCTTCGGAAGAGCAGTCGGTGCTCTCACCCACTGAGCCATCTCACCAGCCCTTATGTATCATTTCTTAAGGTGTCAGTGTGTTTTAACTAGTTGGTTTCTGGTAGTGCCTAAAGTCCTTCAGAGAAGGGTTGTGACTTAGTGCTGCAGCCCCGGCTTGGTCCTGCTTCCCATCTGCTTTCCTTGGTTACATGTCTTACCAAGCATTTAGTATAGTAAGGAGACTACTTCAATATACACTTACCTTAAAATCCATCCGTGACGCTCTTTAGAGTGCCACACCACCTCTGCTGTCACAGCTCTTCATAGTTTGCCTTAAGATGGTAATTGCCATGGAGGATTGGGTACAATTCACACTTAGCATCTAACACTATTCTTTAAAAATATATGTTGAGTTTAATCAGATTTCTAGACTTTGTACCTGCTCTCTAGTCAGAGTAGACAAATGTGTGCTCCACGAGGAGTCCTTAAGGAGTAGCTCAGGAAGACAGGAGAAATCAGAAAGCCTAGATGGGTTCCCTTTTAGATTCCAGCACAGCCTGCGAATCACTCTGAATTTTTGTCATTTGGTTCACTGTTGTCCCTAAGGTTATATAAATCCATGAGTATAATTCTCCTTAATGAGAAAGTCCTTACTCCTATTGCCTGGAATTAGAAACAAAAGGTCCTGGGTTAGAAAAACAGTGCACTTTCATGCCCTGAGCTGAGTGTGTCAGTCAGAATAGATGACTTTCAACCTGATACACTTCCTAACTCAACCATAACTCTTGTGTTACATGTAACTGATTTGGTGAACTGTAAATTTCTGATCTATTTCCTAACTCAGCCGTAACCCTTCTATTATAGATTATTGAATGTTTAAAAGAAAACAAGAAGCAGCTGAGTACCCGTTGCCACCAGAAAGTATTTAAGCTGCAGGAGACAGAGATGATGGACCCAGAACTAGACTATACTCTGATGCGCGTCTGCAAGCAGATGATTAAGGTAAAGAGCAAGGGCGCCCTGTGTGGAATAACAGTGTAACCCCTTTCTGCTGTGTCCTGGTAAACACAGCCGACATGCTGATACCCTCAGCTGTGGTCTGTCCAGTAACATTGTCTTCACCTGCCAGCTTGTATATTCCTGAGCCCCAGAATCTCTGGAGTGGAACAGCTTAATTGTCCATTAGCCCTCTAAGCAACATGGATGCTTCTCATGTTGGAAAAAAAAATCACAGAACTGAGCTAACTAGCTTTGCTTTGGACAAAGCACAGTTAAATAGGTTACCAGGATAGGTGGGCTGAGAAAGTCACAATCCAGTGTTTTCTTCAGATCATATCCCACACTCTCAAGGCGTTGCTTTCTGATCAAGATTTTTACATGTTACTTTATGTGTATGAATTTTTTTCCTGCATGTATGAATGGATACCGTATATGTGCCTGAGGCCCACTGAGACGAGAGAGGGCTTTGGGTTTTCTAGAATTACAGTTACAGGTGGTTGTAAGCTGCCACGTGGGGGCAGTGAGCTGAACCCAGATCCTCTGTAAGCAAATGCCTTTATTCACTAGCCATCTCTAACCTGCAAAATATGTAAGTATTCTATATATTCATTTGCTTCAAATTAAGCCACCAGTGATTGTTTATTGGCTTGGCTGTTTTAAGACATAGTTTCTTTCTCTTTATGGCCTTGGCTGTCCTGGAACTTTTTCTGTAAACCATTATTTATTTATTTATTTATTTATTTATTTATTTATTTATTTTGGTTTTTCAAGACAGGGTTTCTCTGTAGCCCCTTCCCGTCTGTCCTGGAACTCACTCTGTAGACCAGGCTGGCCTCGAACTCAGAAATCCGCCTGCCTCTGCCTCCCAAGTGCTGGGATTAAAGGTATGCGCCACCACCACATGGCTTCCAGTGAATTTTCTTTATGTGCCTATATATACAAAGAAATTAAAATTAAGGAAGTGCAAAGAAACATTAATAAAATTGCTCATTTCCTATAAATACCTGATTCTAACAATGACTGTCAGTGGGAATTTAATGTTTGTTTATTTATTTGTATGTGTGTGCATACACATGCCAGAGAGAGAGGAAAAACACAAATGCTAAAACAAGCAAGGGAGACCTCATGGTGAAGGAAGGGTCCTAAGCAGAGTTTGAGTTGCCGTGACTAGACATGTAGATTGACAAGTAAAGGTGGAGTTCATTACCAGACCCAAACTGAGCTCTGATTGAAGGAGAGCATCAAGTGTGTAGGCTAACCTCACGTTTGGATCACAGTCCCAACACTTAAAGTAAACCACATGTATCCTTACCCTACATCCCTGTCCACATTGGTTAGTAGTTTTTCCTAAGTACTACCACTGGGGTTGGGTAGGTATGGCCTGAGGGCAGGCTGTCGGTTATATTCATACTCACCACCCAGTGTTAGCAGAGAGAAATGTGAGAAATGCAGGAGGTAAAAAGTAAAGAGGGGCCCTGGGACTGGGCTCTGATTGATGCTTAGCTGTTCCCTGCTTACATCCAGTGACTCCTTTGACTTGTGCTTTTGTGAGCTCCCCGGCAACTGAAAAAGCAATCACAGATAGATTTTGTTGCCAATTTAAGATAGCCATTTTCAGATAATTTTGTTTTCTTTGCAGCGGTTCTGTCCAGAAGCAGATTCTAAAACTATGTTGCAGTGTTTAAAACAAAATAAGAACAGTGAATTGATGGATCCCAAATGCAAACAGATGATAACCAAGCGTCAGATCACCCAGAACACAGGTACCATCTTGGCCCAGCTTTCCTGCTTCTGTTGAGCGCATCCCAAGAAGAACTGGCAGGACATGTTGTTATCTGAGCCGTGTACTCTCCTCCTTTTTAGGCTTTCTAGAAAAACAGAATGAAGGTCAAGGGGAAGTGACTTAAAAAACATAGAAAATAAATCAGCATTAGTGTCCCTAAGAAAGTAATTTTAGAGATTTACTCTAGAATTTCAAACTTCATGAACACAGTCAATCATTTTCTGAGGTAAAATTTCAGCTCCTGTCTGGGAAACTTTGTACTTCAGTGGACAGAAAGTGTTAGACATTTCTTTCAAAATTATCTGTTATGGACAAGGTTTCTGCTGTCCAAATGATTTCGTTTGTTTTTAAATATGGGACCACAAATCCCTGCAGAGCTGCTGCAGAAGTGAAGGGTTCCTGAGAACCAGGGAAGTACCTTTGAGCTGAGTCACATCGCTGATTAGCAGTGATGGTAGGAATAGGTGTGGTAGCACTCACATTTAATCCCAGCATATGAAAGGCTGAGGCAGGAGGATTGTGAAGTTCATGTCTCAAAACAACATGGCTAGCAGGCCTGTGGCCATGCCTTCCCCTCTGAGGGAATCTATTCCTCGAACTGCAGGGAGCCTATCCTTCCTTCCAGAATAACAGCAGTCTTGCCATGCTACCTTAGCTGCTGCTAGCTAACAACAAATTGATACTTATATTCATGACTATTGATATGATATGCCCCCACAGCCTCACCCCCACCCCTCTTTTGTTTTTTTGAGACAAGGTTTCTCTGTAACTCTGGCTGTCTTGGAACTTACACTGTGGACCAGACTAGCCTCAGACTCACAGATCCAATTTTCTCTGCCTCTCAAGTGCTGGGATTGAAGACTTGCACCACCACCACCCTCTTTGCTAATATGCATTCCAGCTAATTGTACCCCAACTAGTCTGCCCTCTTTGAAAGATGAATTTCCAAAAATTTGTGAAAATTTACAGGTTTTATCATTTTATCATATACTGACATATTTTTACTCTAGATTACCGCTTAAATCCCGTGCTAAGGAAGGCCTGTAAAGCTGACATTCCTAAATTTTGTCATGGTATCCTGACCAAGGCCAAGGATGATTCAGAGCTAGAAGGCCAAGTTATTTCATGCCTCAAGCTGAGATATGCTGACCAGGTATGCTGGCCAGGCTCTATAGAGCTGTAGTGACGTACATTTTCTTTCTTTCTTTCTTTGTTTTTTTTTTTTTTTAAAGATTCTATTTATTTATTTTATATGTATGATGAGTACACTGTAGCTGTCTTCAGACAGCACCAGAAGAGGGCATCAGATCCCATTACAGATGGTTGTGAGCCACCATGTGGTTGCTGGGAATGGAACTCAGGACCTCTGGAAGAGCAGTCAGTGCTTTTAACCTCTGAGCCATCTCTCCAGTTGCTGATGCACATTTTCTCCATGGACATCACTAGCACACTCCTGTTGTCATTTTTATGCCTTTTCCAAGCTGGGGTGTTAGGGCTCAGATAAAAATCTGATGCTCTCAGGTGTGCTGATTTGGTTTCCCTTTGTCATCTCTAGCGCCTGTCTTCAGACTGTGAGGACCAGATCCGTATCATCATTCAGGAGTCTGCTCTAGATTATCGCCTGGACCCTCAGCTCCAGCTGCACTGCTCAGATGAGGTAGGCTATGCGTGCAAATGAGGGCTTCCCCAAAGAGGTGACAGGAGAAAATCCTATACTGTACTTTCTTTCTAACACGTGGTTACTTACAGGCCTGCCTTGTAGGTAAGACTTCCAGGTTCTACCTAACACTGAACCAGACTTGGCATTGGCTTATTACACTACTGTACTGCTTCCATGCTCTACTATCGAATAAGAATATTCTTGTATAATTTCTTTTGCATGTACTATGATCCTCCCTGATTATTCTGGATAGCCATTCATAACCCCTTAAGACTTGCCAGAAAAATAAGAGTGCTCTCCTAATGCCTCTAAGTGCCTGTCCTTGGAAATAATTGGTCGATTCAGCTAGAAAAGGCCACTTGAGGAGCCCTGTCTAGATTGCTCTTAAAGCTATCTAAAGAAAATGGTTTACTCTCTTTCTGAAGATCATGTTTGAGAAGCCCGTGGTTTCATGTCACATGCAACGAATGCGACTCATTTTCAGAGTTGACAGTGAACTTTGAAAGGAGAACAGAACTTGGGCGTCTGGTATCAAGTGCAGGTGTGGTAGGGGGCACAGTCCACTAAGAAGCTGTTAAGCTGAACCTTGGGCACATGATTGGGAGAATCAACATTGTTATATTTAGAGGCCCAGGTTTCTAAAGAAAGTGACATTGCCTCTCAGCTGTCCCTGAGAAGCAGGCCCATTCAGAGTCAGCAACAGGCACCATGTCTTCAAGGCTGGTTGGACAGGGTTGGTCTTCTCTGGAAGCCAGTTATTTCTCATTAGGATAGCCCTGTTTTCTTTTTTCCTGAGTAGATTGCCAATCTATGTGCTGAAGAAGCAGCAGCCCAGGAACAAACAGGCCAAGTGGAGGAGTGCCTGAAAGTCAACCTGCTCAAGATCAAAACCGAGCTGTGTAAAAAGGTAGCCGCACCTTCATTGTACCTCACCTCCTGCCGCCTTTTCTCTTTTCCTTTTGATTCTGTTACATTATTTATTGGAAGAGAGACATAGAGTAATGGTCAAGGACCACATTATGGTTGGAAAGCGATAACAGCATAGAATGCTAGATAGGAAAGCTTATATTTTATATTTGAATGCTTTTTTGGTTTTTTATGAGACAAGGGTTTCTCTGTGTATCCCTGGCCGACTTGTAATGCACTTTTTAGAGCAGGCTGGACTCAAACTCAGAGATCCACCTGCCTCAGCCTCCCAAGTGCTGGGACTAAAGGCTTACACCACCACAGCCAGCTTGAATTTGGTTTTCAGCCAGTTCCTACCTTTCTTCAAAATGTAGACTCAAACACATTTAACACATCCTTTATAAAATATACCCTTATTTGATTGAGTAGTTAAGTCTTTTTTAAAGTTATGTGTATGTGTTAATCTGCATGTGCATATGTGCACATAAGTCCCTGGTGCCCAAGGAAGCCAGAAGTATTGGATGTTGTAGGTGCTAGAAACCAAACTCAGATCCTCTAGAAGAGCAGCAAGTGCTTTTAGCCACTGAGCCATGTCTCCAGCCTATTGATTGAAAAATAGAACTCAAAAGTTAAACTTACAGGCTGTATATTAAAATTCTCAATCTAATATTTTAGTTTCACGTTGTTCAGGTTTTCAAAAGTAATAGAATAATTATTATATCAATAAAATACTAACATATACATACTTTAAAATAATGTGGTATGCTAGCGTGCGAAGAACCCTGCCTGATCATCCAGTCTGCATACTATCCTGGATTCCTCAGAGGTAGTTAGCAAATTAAATTAGATACCAAAGGTCTACATTCTGTGCACATTGAGTCATATTACCACCCTCCTATCCCAGAATAGTTTCTCCTTCACCTTCACTCTTTGGCTTGTTTGTTTGCATGTTCTATAGAGTATTACAAACAGCGATTGGATACATTTCTTCTACAAAGCTCTCCACAATGAACTTCCCTTTTCAGGAAGTGTTAAACATGTTGAAGGAAAGCAAAGCAGACATCTTTGTGGACCCAGTTCTTCACACAGCATGTGCCTTGGACATTAAACACCACTGTGCAGCCATCACCCCCGGCCGCGGGCGTCGTGAGTAATGTTTATTCAGTCTGTCCCTGTCTGAACTTTCTTGGGCGGAACAAAAGTTGCAGCTAACTTTGCTGTGGCTATTACCCAGTCATAGCACAGCATCTCTGTATGTCTCCTTGATGGTAAAGCTAGGCTTTGGTGGCCATGAGTTTGGAAACAATTGGGCAGGTTTGAACTGACCAGAGCGAGAGATTTCATGAAAAAGTAAATTTTAGTTATTTATTAGAGAATCAATAATTCAGGTATAGCTAGGCATAGTAGTGCACACCTTTAATTCCAGCACGTAGAGGCAGAAAGGGGCAGATCTCTTTGAGTTCAAGGCCAGCCTGGTCTATATAGAGAGTTCCTGGAAAGCCAGAGCTACATGGTGAGACTCTTTCTTCAAAAAAAGAGTTCAATCACCATCATACCCTCTTTCCCACACTGAGCATCCCAGGGGCCATAAAAGGCAGCTTCTCAGCATCCGGAATCCAGGGGACACACAGCTTGTTTCTGAGCCCGAGACACCCAACAAAAATAGGAGTATTAAGAGATCTTGAGCAGCAGACACTGCCTACTAGTAGGATCTTGAAAAAGGGTTTTAGAAAGAATTTGATTCTGTTAGTCCTAAAGAGCTAAGTTCTCTTGGGAACTTCCAGATTTTACAGAATTATTTCTGTGAAGTTGTAAACTTCTTACTCATTGCATCCACAGAGATGTCTTGCCTGATGGAGGCCTTGGAAGATAAGCGAGTGAGGCTGCAGCCAGAGTGCAAAAAGCGCCTGAATGACCGGATTGAAATGTGGAGTTACGCAGCCAAGGTAAGGACCAAGAGAGCTTCTGACACAGCGCGCGCACACACACACACACACACACACACACACACACACACACACATCATGAACACAGGAGCCACTCAGGTCTCCCTTGACCACGCTTCCTGGGGTGATACACAAAAGAACAGTTTTGTGTGCACTTAGGAAACCTTTGATCTTGGTTCTACCATATGAGGTACTGCACTGACTCATTGGTGGAGACAATGTGAATTGAGAATATAAACAGTTAAAATATAAATGTCCAAGATTGGTGTGTGGTAAAGCGTAGTCTGTCATTCTAAGTGATGACTATACAATGTTTTTGCTGTGGAAATACTTAAAATGTTATAGTTAATGAGTAAAGTCAAAATAAGAAACTTGATAGAGACCAGCCAGAGTTGTGATGCATGCCTGTAATCCCAGTGCTTGCAGGTTGAAGCAAGTGCATCACAAGTTTGAGGCCAGCCTGTCTAACAGTAAGAATGTCAAAATGACACTTTATATCCACAAGAGAAAAAACAAAGAAAAACATGGTCTCAGCTTTTCAGAGTTCTGTCCACAGCACCAGGAGCTGCTAGTCTGTCAACAGACAGAATGACGGTACCTCCTGGTGTCTTACTCTATCTCAGTTTGTGCAGGGAAACCTGCAGTTTTTGATCCAGAAAGAGTGTGATAGCTGTGTTGATTTCCTTTCTCTCTCTCCATCAACTAAAAGATATGAATTAGGATGTACATGATGGCTGAGTGTGTAAAAACCTGAAGACTAGAGGCCAGTCCCTGGAGCTAGAGGCAGACAGAGTAAAACTGACTGTGACCTACACATGCCGCTATGGCATGTGTGCACCCACATACTCACATCTTACACACACAAGCACATGCACAGAACAAGAATAATTAAAAAAAAAAAAAAAAAAAAAGGCCAGGTGTTATGCTGCCTGTCATTAATACCAGCACTTGGGAGTCAGAAGCAGGTAGACCTCTGAGTATTTTTTAAAGATAAAAAGATTTCTAATTTAAAGAAAAAAAGATAATTGAACTAGGAACCCAAGGGACAAGTTAGACCTAGCCCTGCCACCTACCCAGCTTACCCTCAGAGGGTCATATTGCTGTCTCCTTTCAGGTGGCCCCAGCAGATGGCTTCTCTGATCTTGCCATGCAAGTGATGACATCCCCCTCAAAGAACTACATCCTGTCTGTGATCAGCGGGAGCATCTGCATATTGTTCCTGATTGGCCTGATGTGTGGACGGATCACTAAGAGAGTGACACGAGAGCTGAAGGACAGGTAGAGCCGCCTGACCACCAAGGGAGCCACCTGCCCAGGCCCGCGTGTACAGCCGTCCTGTATAGTGTACCCTCTCACTTCGCCCTCTAACGGTGGCACCAACACCCACAGTAGAGCAGCATCAGGTGCCCACTGCATCTTCCCATCCAGACTTGGCCATGTCCTCGGTGTCCTCCTTCTCCTCCCAGCTGCCCTTGCAGCGTCGGCAGCTGGCTGCTTTGGTGGTAGCTTTTGTTGGCGAAGGTTTACCTGCCTGTAGACAATTCTGTCATACCAACAGAACTGATGGTACTTCCAGAACCGACTCACCTGACCTGCAACTCAATTTTTTTTAAAGCAAAAAAACAAAAGACAAAAAAAAAATTTTAAAAAGGAAAAAGTGTATATAGTAGAACATCTCCTTCAGTCTTGACTTGAGCAGTAGGATTATTTCTTTCTTGTAAATGCAGCAGGTGTCAGCAGGACTTGGAGGAGAGATGCATATCCGGTGCCTGACCATTGAAATATCTGTTTCCTCTCCTGGAAGCAGCTTTGGGCCACATCAAGGCAGAGACTTAAGCAAGTAGTGGGGACACTAAGCAGCCTGCTTCAGGGCCTGTTTGCTTCTACTGCAGTGTGATGCCTTCTACCCTCTACCCCAGACGTGCCATTGCTACCCACAGCCCTATAGCAACAGGCATTTTAGTGCAGACGTGAGCCTTCCTGGGTCAGTGGCAAGCGGACTAGGGAGGGAGCAAAGTCTGAAGCAGGCCGGAGTGCACAGCCAGCAGGGGCCCAGCCATCAGCTGCCTCCAAAATGGATGGAGCTGCCTCATCTTTATGAACCCTGTTAAGTGTGGGGTTCCCTGAAAGTTCTCTACCTCCACAGGAAGTAGTTACTAAGTTGAGGTGTGGGGCTTCTAAGATGAGGGTGGGGGTGGCAGGGCAGGAAGGAACAGGTGTAGGACTCGCTTCAGTACAGGCCAGAAGTGATGGCTTCAGAAGATTTAGCGTGGTCTCGGGTGTGTGACTGGCATTGAAGCCCAACTTTCTGTGCCTGCCAGACAAGACTTCCCTGACAAGCTCCTTTGTGCCTCTAAATGAAGGGATGTGGAAAGTGATTGCATTAAAAGATGGAGGATTTTCTTCATTCTTTTCCCCCCTTTCTGTTCATTTGCTGTGTGTACCCACTCCAGTAGGCACTGGCTCAATGTTACATTTTGCTGATTTGACAGCCTTCCATAACCTGAGCTTTACAGGAGCAGGATCCCCAGCTATCTGCCCTTACTCCTCCAGTATGAAGATGACAGGGCTGGAGCGTAGGAGGGAGGAGCCCAGGCACTGCAGTTCCCCCTTGGCGAGTTGGGCCATGGTGTCACAGTGGCTGTACAGAGGGTGGCATGTACAGTAGGAGATATATTTATATAATATATATTTTATTAACCTGTTAGATGTCCACAGAGTATTATAAATCATGTGCCTAAAACTGTCCACTCAGACCCAGGCCCTCTGCGGTGCCCTCCCTGCTCCCGCCTCCCATGTGTACCTACAGATGCTGCTGCACCGGAGCGGTGTGTCTTCCTGAGACATGTTCTGTGCAGGCTGTGTCAGTTGCTCCAAATCACTCCGTGTCTGACCTGACTGACATTCATTTGAATACTGTGGTTTTCTTTTCTGCTGCCTTTTCTGGTGGCAGTGTGTTCCAGGGCGAGCTGTATATCCCCCTACGTAGGGAATAGAAGTCACCAGGGGACTGCTTGCTCAGCTACCTGGGCCCTACATACTGCTTTTAGTCTTCCTGATTCTCAGTGGCTGTCCTAGGATTCTTGAGTTTGATGAGACTTAAAACCCTGCTCTGTAAGCATCCTTCTCCACTGCTAACTGGCTGAGCCAATCCAAAGGCCCTTCTCTCCCCCATGAGTGTCTGTGTCACATTGATGCTCACCATTAGACTTGGGTAGAATCATAGCTCTGGACCCTGTAGCCTCCTGTCTGATATGTGCTTAGCACTCTCATGATACATGTCTTAGCACTTCTGTCTCTGCACTGAGGAATCCTCACTGCCTGCAGCAGATTTGGAGGTTTGGTGAGTTTGATTCTTAAAATATTTAGACCACTAGAAATGGTCAGGATAGAAAAACTAGCTACTAGTGTCTTGAATTGCTTAGTACAAGGAAGTGACCATGTTCCTTGGAGTAGTTCTTATGGCTTGATGTTCCTAGGCCTGGTCTTAAGAAGGTTTTTCTAGGTTATGTCTAGGGGCCCCAGTGCTATCTGTTCTGTAGCTCATTGGGCATAGTGGATTGGGCATTGTGCCCTCATGTGTCAATCATGGGTATAAATTAGATAGACGTGAACTAGTCAACCCTGACCTACAGTGTGAGCCAAAGTCTGAGTCTTGCCCTTCACTGTCCTGCTTTCATTGCCTAAGAATAGAAGGTTAGGAGGGTGTAGGCCAAGGCTTCAGGCACTGCTAAGTCACTGTGATCTAGCTTTGCCAGCTCATACCAGTGTCTTGGGGACCATTGGTGGTACACTTCCCTTCCTATTTCAAAAATCTGGGGCCTGGGCCAGGGCCAAGGCCTCTGTGGACTAGGAGGTCAGAAATCTGGTAGTGAGCCAAGAACCAGACAAACTAAACTTTTATTTTCTGATGGGGCTTCTCCCAGTGAAGGGACTCTAGGAGCAAGACACTTCTTTTACCCAGTCCCTGGACTTGACTGTTGCTGCTGCTGTCGGGGGTATTTTAGCAATCTGACCCTGGGAAAGCCTTAACCCTCTGCATTCCCAGAGAACTTCTGGCCACCATTTCCAGTCCTGGTTCTGTGGATCAAGCCCGCTTGCTGAGCCATGTATCCTTAGTAGGTAAGGGCACTCCAGAGCCACTGATGAAGTGGCATTTAGTGATCAGGTGATAACAGAGTTCAGAACAGGTACCATGGCTGCTACCTCCTGTTCTTAGATAGGAGCATGCAGTCCACTGTCCCAGAGGAGTTGGCAGAAAGTTAGTATCCAACTTTTTATGTCTTCCTGTTTCCTGAAATCAACTGATGGAAGAAAGCCCTGGTTATCAGACACTAGGACTAGGGTGGAGTTGTGTGATTAGTGCCCTCAGCCTTCCAGAGAGCACTCACTCTTGTGTGTCAGTGTGACTTCCAGAACCCCCAGCCTCCCTTAGAGGCTATGGTACCATTTCTGGAAAGAAACTTCCCTTCCATTCTTTCTTCCCTGCCCCAAAACAAAACAAGCTTTTTCCACTTGCCCCTGGTTCAGTATCTCAGTAGTCAACCTGCCCAGGCTGGCAGCCTGCAGCCTAAGACAGAGCCAGAGAACCAAAAGAAGGTGGTGGCTTTTTGAATCACATGCTTCTTGGAAGTTTGTGTTTCGTCTTGTGAGTTTGAAAACTCACACAGCTCAGAATGCCCTCTTTGAGTTTTTCGTTCTTTGGACACACTTAGTAGTTCTGAAGAGTATGATCTTCAGGGCCCAGGTCTCCTGACCATCTCTGTTCCGCTTGGCTTCGGTTCTCAAGGGGCTGTACCTGGCCTCCCCTTCCCTCCAGGTAGCTTTGGTTTGCCATCTGTCCAGCTAGTAAGGAGGGCCAGGATTACCTGTTATGGTAACCCAGTCTAAAACCAAATTTCCCTTCTTGCTACCCAGACCTCAGACAACAGTAAGTTGTAAGCAACCAAGATTAAATCTCGAGGTGATACACTCCCCTGAGCAGACAGTGAGACTGCTGTGGGGGCTTAGGGGCTGCTTGTTACCCAGAACACAAAAATACGGTTGTCTGGCAGGATCCTGCCGCCACAGGATCCTGACGGGTCTTCTCTGACATCTTTACCGTCCACCTGGGCCCTGAGCACCAGGCAATGGAGTTTTTCCTAGGTGAGGGGGCATGCAGACGGACCGTGTATCTATGTCGTGGTTCACCTTTCCCAGCCCACCCTGACATGAGAACCTCAGAGCATGGGGTCCTTTGCTGGAACAGTTCCCAGATCACTTGGCAACACAGTGGTAGCAGAGCAAGCGCTTCCTGACAGCTATTCCCAGCAAGCAGGTCAGCTGTGGCAGAAGGCAGAGTGCACAGCATGCTGTGCAGGATCTTGGGCCTCTAACCTGTTATTGCTTTTTGTTTTTGTTTTTTGAAAGAAAAGTACAATTAACAAACCTCTTTTGTAAATGAATTTCCTTTCTATGTATAAATTCCCTGCAGTTCCTTGTTTTTACATGTTCATGCTGTGTAATTTTGAGATGTTACTGAGATTCTGAACATAATGTGCATTTTTTTCTGTACAGATGAAATGGGAGAATTTAATAAAGAGTTTGCAGGTTTGTACTTGTTGAATATTCTCTGTAATAAGCAGGAGGAATCTCTTACCCTTGCAAGTTTATAGAGCTGTGAGCCAACTTCCACACACAGGCCTTGCCAATGGGTTCCTCAGATCCTGGCTTGTTGGGGCCCAGCAAGGTGAGACTGCAGGATTTGGAAGGGGAACCTGCGTCCTCTTTACAGGGAGCTGCAGCAAGTTTGGAGGTGCACAGTGGGTTTCATGAGTGGGGCTGCTTTTCCTGAACTACTCATTCTTCCCATGTATGTAAGGCTCTGTCCTGGAGAGGGCACAGGCCTACCACCTCTTCTGGGTATCCCACCTCTGGGTATCCCACACATAGCTAGCTTGGCCGTACAGTGGTGCCCTACCCAGCCTTTGCCATTACCTTCATCAAGCCCCTCTCTTCACTGCCTTAGCCAGCAATGGTCCCTGGATGTCCTTCCTGGGTCCTCACCTATGTCCTTCTGGTAGCAGGGAACTCCTGAAGTAATGGTGTTCGTGTCACTTGATGGTTGTGTGGTGAGGAAAGAGGAAGCCGTAGCTGGGCCCAGAGTCTTTCCTCGGACCTGCTCCTGTTCAGGTCTGCAGCTATCACTGGGGACAAGGGGCTGAGGAAAGGCTGAGACTTGAGGGCCTATGTGTTCTCACTTCAGGAACTCCCTTACCCAGGACCTTGTCAGCATCAGCCCTATGTGTGAGGATTCTGTTCTCCATAAGTTTGTGAGAGGGGTCTCAGTAAGGTTGTGGCTGCTTATCTGGGTATCCAGCATAAGGAAGTTGTAGTTGAGTGCCCAGCCCTGCTCTGCCTTACAGAGGATACTAGAGCCCCAAACAAAGGCCACCTGGCCCTGAAGGAAACACACCGCCCAGGACCCACCCTCGAGCTCTGTGGACAGGGATTTCTCAGGTAGAGTGCAGGGCAACTTCAGTCCTCAGAGGCATTTGGCATGTGTTCTCAGAATTTAGAGGGCACTAGCCAGAAAAGGGAGAAGATGGTGGTTATCTGAAAACCAATGAAGACATTTTAAGACTTGAACAAACTGTACTTGCAAGATGGCTCAGCAGGTATACTAGCTTGCTGCCAACCTGACCACCTGGGTGGAGTCCCCAGGACCCACATGGCAGAAGGAGAGAACCAGCTCCTGAAAACTGTACTGAAGTCCATGTACGCAGGGAGCGCTTTTCTCATACCTACAACACACAATTTAAAAAAAAAAAAATCTGCCAGGACAGCCAGGGCTACACAGAGAAACCCTGTCTCGAAAAGCCAGAAAAAAGAAATGTAGTAGGCCCCCCAGGGCCAAGATAGAAGGCTGGCTTGAGCCCATTTGTTTAAGAACAATCCGAACAATGTAAAAAACTTAAAAGGACATACACAGATATTACCAGGCTGGTGAAAATGTTCTAAAACTACATTATTGTGATGGTTGTATAATTCATAAGTTTATTAAATATGGGCTTTAAATGGTTTGAGTCTTGGGGTCAGTTCCCAGCACTGCTCACACCCAGCATGGTGTCAGTCATGGAGGGGCAAGCGGCACGATCCAAAACTCTGGCTCATTGGTTCTCAGGCTGTGGGTGTCCCCTTGGGCAAATCTCTGTCTCCAAAAATACTTACAATTCATAACAGTAGCAAAATTACAGTTATGAAGTAACAACAAAAATTATTTTTCAGTTGGGGTCACCAAACTTGAGGAACTGTCTTAAAGGGTCACAGCATTAGGAAGGTTGAGAGCCGTTATCCTTGGCTATGTTGACAGTTAGAGGTCAACCTGACCTATGTGAGACCCTTTTTTGTTTAAGATTTATTTGCCGGGCGGTGGTGGCGCACGCCTTTAATCCCAGTACTTGGGAGGCAGAGGCAGGTGGATTTCTGAGTTTGAGGCCAGCCTGGTCTACAGAGTGAGTTCCAGGACAGCCAGGGCTACACAGAGAAACCCTGTCTTGAAAAACCAAAAAAAAAAAAAAGAAAAAGAAGAAAAAAAAAGATTTATTTATTTTATATATATATGAGTACACCATTGCTCCCTTCAGACACACCAGAAGAGGGCATCAGATCCCATTACAGATGGTCTCGAGCCACCATGTGGTTGCTGGGAATTGAAGTCAGGACCTCTGGAAGAGCAGTCAGTGCTCTTCACCACTGAGCTACCTCTTCAGCCCTGTTTGTTTTCTTTTTCAGACAGGGTGTCCTCTGGGTAGCCCTAGAACTCGCTCTGTAGACCATGTTGGCCTTGAGCTCAGAGATTTGTCTGTTTCTGTTCCCTGAGTGCTAGCATTAAAGGCATGTGTCACCACCTCAGGGTGAGACCCTATCTTTAAGGAATGAAAAGGTAAGGGAATATATGGGAGCCAGGATAGAACATTTAGATTCATGTCAAAATCAAGGAACCAAAGCCAGATGTTGTAACCCAGCAGAGACGAGCTGGATGGAGTCCAGGAGGACCATGTGTTTAAACTCTTATATAAGAAACTGTAGCTTGGGCCCACCAGACAGCTTATAGTCAGTCAGCTGGAAAGGTTGAAGAGTGTCTCTTCTAGGCAACTCAGCTGGCCTGAGTGTGTCTTCAGTGGCTTTATTGCTGATACATCCTTGTGGAGGTAGGAGCCTTGGGCATCTGGTCAGTCTCAAGGTCTTCCTGGGATTTCTGAATTGTTTACTTCCTGAGTGTTACTGAACCTCCCTTTAAACCTTCTGTGTCTTAACGAGCTTCCCTCCTAGACGGATGGTTGTCTCCTTTTGGAACTCGCTGATGCTTAAGAGCTTCAGTACCTTTGAAGAAATTGTTATACAGGCAACAAATATCTCACCCTAACCTACTGGACATACCTAGCTACTTTGGATCTGTTTTCTGACCTCCATACACATGCCATAGCATTCAAATGCCAGCATTGATACTTAAGAATATACACAAAAATAAAAGTAAAGGTTTGAGTTAGGCAGTGGGCCTCCTCACCTTCAGGCCTCATAGAAAGTCCTGGTATCAGGTGCCAAGTGTCTCCAGGCTTAGCCAGGCTAAGCTCTGACCACCGTTGAGTGTGTGATGACCCACTAAGCAGCTTGTGTCTTTCTACATTTTTCCTTCTGGCCACTTATCATCCATGGCAATAGGTCTCAAAAAGAGGTTGCGAAAGCCACGATGACCTAGAGGAGCTGTGGCGTTATAGGCAGCTAGCTCCAAAGGCAAGGCCAGAGCAGGTAGGGGTACAGTGGCCCAGGAGGACCTAAGGGAACTGCTGAATTGCCGCTCCATCGGTGGGCAAATGGAGTCAGGTAAACACCATGGCTGGGGGTACCTCCACCTCCAAGAATACCAGAAGGATGCTAGATACTCAACAGTCACTTCCTCAGACTCAGGGAAGTATTTACACAGACCAAAAGGAGAAGGCTATCTACTGATGGCTGGTGGATTGGGTGTCGAGCATCAGTGAGCTGGAAGGTGAGTCTGCTGTCAGCCAGCTGGAGATGAGGGATAAGGTCCAAGTAGAGCCCAGACCCCCAGGAGTCGAAGGAGGGCACCAGAAGAGCCTATCTGAGTCACAGCACCAAAATGTTGGTGTTCTTGCCACATGGAAAGGTCCCTTGGTATTCAGGAGCCCATGAACCACACAGCTCTGAGAAGGAGCCTCAGCAAAGGTCTTGTAGCTCAGAGTGAAGCTATCCCTGCCTGAGCTGGAATGTGACAGTTTAACAGCTCCCTCCTCTTTAGCAGCTGAGCTGAGAAGCTCAGGAACCTCAGCCCTGCTCCCTTCTTCCCGTCTTGGCTTCTTCCCATGAAAGTCACACGAGGCAGCAAATCTTATGAAAGACATTTATTGGCATGGACGAATTCAGGGTTGGCTGCCTCTGCTCTTGTGAGAGGACAGTGTTGAGTTGAACAGAGGGGCAGGGTTTATATAGGATTTTTTATGGGCGGGAGCTTTTCAGGGCAGAGATTTCTAGAATGAGGATTAGTGGGATTTCAAGTCCCAATCTTGGGGGAGTTCAGGGATTGGTAAATTTTTCTATGCAGGGATTGGTGGGTTTCTTAGGGAAGCTCGGGGATTGGTAGGTATTCCTGTTAAGACTTTTTACCTAAAATTAGCATAATCTGGGAAGGTTTCTATTGAGGGGCTGAAAATGAGTTAGGCTGGAAGCACAGTTATTTGTAACAGAGAGGTCGGGGAGAGGCATGGAAGGCAAGTGCTCCCTGCATTTACACATGCAGGCCCTGTGTGTGCCTGGCGTCTGCAGAGGTCAGAAGATGCTCTTGGATACCTGGGATTTACAAAGGGTCATAAGATGTCATTTGGGTGCTCCGATGTTGATGCCACAGAATACTTGATCACCATGTGAACCCTGAGATTGTGTTAGTTACGGGGGGGGGGGGCTGTTTTTGGTTGTGGTGTGGCTCAGCCTTAGCACACACCTTTAATGCAAGAGCTTCCTGCTTGAATGTTGTAAACAGGGTTAAATAAAATTCAACCATAGGTCAAGAGGCTGAGTAAGCAACCTATGAACATAGGATTGTTAAGAAAGAAAAAAAAAGAGTAAGCAGAAGTCAGAATAGGATAGACACACAGGAAGTAGAAGAGAGGGACATTCAGTTTGAAGGAGGTTCTTCTGACACCTTGTTAGAGAGAGGAATTCCTTCTGAGATGTCAGCTGAGGAGGGAGGTCAAGTAGGTGCTTTCTCTGCCTCTCTGAGCTAACAGGCTCTTACCAAAGACTCCTGAGTCTTCATTAGTAAAATAGAGATTTTGTTAACAAACAAACAAAAATCCTGGGACCTGAACCTGGGTCATCTCCACGAGCAGAAAGTGTGAGTGCTTGATAGCTCACTGGTTGAGAGCACTGTTTGCTCTTCCTGATGACCTGGGTTCAATTACCAGCACCCACGCGGCAACTCCTCTGTGGGCATCAGGCACACATAATGCACAGAAATACATATCGGCAAAACATCCATACATATAACAATGTTTTTTGTTTAAAGACCAAATAGGGCTGTCAGTTTCAGAGCTGTCTCTCTAAGCAGTCCGAGTGTGCCCAGAAGTTTACTATTTGTTTTGAGAAACCAGAGGACACATCCTGGCATAGGCCATGCCAAGTTTTTGGACTTAGCACCTGATTTAGGAGACCCAATCAATAATGGTGAGGAGGCAGGAAACGACACGTGATGTGTCTACCTTCTGCCCCACTCAACATCATGTATCACTTAAGTCACCTACTCTACTGTGAACACCAGACAGCTCATGAAAACTTAGTATTTTTTTTTCCCCAAATTATCACATCTGTCTGGACATCCAAAAAGACTTCCCTAATAGTGTTACAAGTGGGTTTATGATCCCCCTCCTTGGCGGTGGGGGAGGGTGGTGACCAGCATCGTTTCTCTTGCTGTCTGTGAGAAGGATTTATTGGATGGCCTGCCAGGCGCGGGTTGAAGGTGTTGAGAAGCAGCACCTGAGTAAGGTTTGGTCCTCAAGAGATCAGTGTAAAGGAACGTAGGACACATATATTTAAGCTAGCGGTGAGCTCTGTGAAGAAAACTGGGAGATGTGACTGGGAGCTGGAGGGGATGGAAGGTAGAAGATGTTTCTGAGGCTCCAGTAATGCTTTTTCCCCCTCTGGGCAACCGCAGGGAGTAAGATGGGAAATCAGGGCGGCTGATTGGGCCTCCGAGGTGCGGCCAGGCCCGCAGAACAACTTCAGCCAAAGCCCAGCAGGGAAAGGCCTTAAGCGACCACAGGCAGAGTGGCCCTGGGCTGCGGACCCTGCAGCGCGCAGGACGATCACCCGCGCTGCCCACACTGGGTCGAGGCTCTGGCCCGGCTGCCACGCCCGAGGTCTACGCAGACACGGAGCCGGGCGGGAGCGCCGCCAGCCATCCGGAGGCGGAGGCGCCGCGGGAGGGGAGGGGAGGGGCGGGGCCTGGCGAGACCCAAACAAGCCCACGTGCGGGCCGGCCGTCGCGGTGACGTCACGGCGCGTTGGCGCGCACGCCCGCCTTACCCTTGCGGCGGGCCGTAAAGTGCGGAAGGTCGCGGGCCCCTGCGGTGCCGGAACTCTGCGCTCTGCGTCCCGCCCCCTCCCCATGCCCCGGCCCGCTCTCCGACCGGCGCAGACCCTTCTCAGCGGTCGCGCTGCCCTTCCCTTCCGCCAGGCGTTGCTGAGCGCGCCGCCCGCAAGCCGCGGGCCCGTGAGGTAGGAAGCCGGCTGGGACCTGCTGGTCCGGGCGGCCTTCTCGTCCGTGAACGCCTGCGCCCGCACGCCCCTGTGGTCTGAGCTTTGGGCTCCGGCCCCCGGCTGTTCCTCCTTGTCTCGGAGCGGGGCCACCGATCGGGCGCCAGAATTCAGCGCGCGGAGCTGTTCGGGCCCCGGGCCTGCGCGGGCTCTCCCAGGAGGCCGGGCCTCGGGGCGGCGGGCTGCGGCTCGGGCGGGCACGCACCTGCTGTCACGGACAGCTGCGGCCCTGCTTCTCTGCAGATGGGATGGTTTCCCACCTTGCAATGTGCCGTCCAGCTGTGCTTTACCAAGTCCTGTCAGAGACTTAGGGCGGAGGGTTTCCAGTGGATGAGTTGGGGTGACGCTTGGGTATAATCCCGAGGTTCGAATCCACGGTCTCCAAAGCCCACTTTGTATGCATGATGTCCATGGATGGGCAAGGGCCGGCAGGGAGAAAGTTCGGAGGTCAACTTTGAAGGCCGCAGGGATTTGCATCACTTTAAAAAAAAAAACTCCCTTCATATTTTTAATATTTACTGGTTTTGTTTGTGTGTAAGGTAGAGGTCAAAACAAAATTTGGGGGATGTATTTCTCTCCTTCAGATGAATCCAGGTATAGTTCCTAGATGATCAAGTACTCGGGTTTTTTGACTTTTACCCGCTAGGCATCTTGGCGGGCCCAACTTTCTTAAGCTCTCTTGATACCTCCTAATGCACCTGTTGAAAAAAAAAATCTGCAGTCGGGTTAGAGAGATGACTCAGTGATTAAGAGCACTGGCTGCTCTTCCAGAGGTTCTGAGCTCAATTCTCAGCAACCACACAGTGGTTCATAACCATCTGCAATGGGATACCCTCTTCTGGTGTGCATGAAAACAGTGTACTCAAATACAATAAATAAATAGAAGAAAAAATCTGCAGTCTGGACCAGTTGGATCACAATGTCCAGCAGGTTCTATCCTTCCTTCCTCATCCATCCATCCATCCATCCATCCTGTTTAAGACTAGTAACCCTGGCATAGCAGGAAGGCAGAGATCCACTCCCTCCTGAGTGCCTCTTCCAACACCACATAGACCTTCTGTTGGTAAACAAGTGTCCTGTGGGATTCTGTTTTGTGGGGGAATGTGTCAGTCTACCTGTCTTTGTGACCAGCAACCCACCTGTGGCTAAAGCTAAACAGAAGAAGCTGTGGAGTCAAGTTAGTGCTGCCCCTTGCTGGGGTAGATGTAAGAGGAGCTCAATAGAAACAGCCTGGGTCATTCTGCAGAGGTTATTTTTAACTTGAGAGTTAATCTCAAGGACTTTGTAAAGGATGTGCATTGTTTTACGCTTACTGTTTTTTATCTTCTGCATCTTTGGTGTCTTTCTTACTGGCTTTATTACCTCGTTGCTGGGGAGGTTTCTTTGGCTTTGCCGTACAGCCTGCTGGAGTAGACTGCAGAGCCTCCCTTTGCTTCTTGATGCTTAGTTTAATCCCTCTTCACTGTTGTAGGTTGGGATGAACATTAAATCAACAGTCTGTCAGGCTAAGCTTTGGACATGGTTTATTTTCCTCCTGAAACTCACTTGTTGCTGTTACTTCTGCCATGTAT
The DNA here is from genome assembly GCA_019843815.1 of Montemys delectorum. NCBI lineage: Eukaryota > Metazoa > Chordata > Mammalia > Rodentia > Muridae > Montemys > Montemys delectorum. The sequence goes on along the minus strand of JADRCD010194967.1, from coordinate 5,518 downwards.
GTCTTCGAGTTCTTTCCCATGGTTGTACTGTCTTTTCTCATCTGTTTTTTTTTTTTTTTTTGAAAGGGCTGCATAGAGTAGGAATGGAGGAGGAGGAGGAGGAGGAGGAGGAGGAGGAGGAGGAGGAGGAGGAGGAGGAGGAGGAGGAGGATGGGTGTCTTAGTCAGGGTTTCCATTCCTGCACAAACATCATGACCAAGAAGCAAGTTGGGGAGGAAAGGGTTTCAGCTTACTTCCACATTGCTGTTGATCAACAGAGGGAGTCAGGACCGGAACTTAAGCAGGTCAGGAAGCAGGAGCTGACAGAGGCCATGGAAAGATGTTCCTTACTGGCTTGCTTCCCCCAGGTTGCTCAGCCTGCTCTCTTACAAAACCCAAGACTTCCAGCACAGGGATGGCACCACCCACAAGGGGCCCTACCCCCTTGATCACTAATTGAGAAAATGCCCCCACAGCTGCATCTAATGGAGGCACTTCCCCAACTGTAGTTCCCTTCTCTGTGATAACTAGCCTGTGTCAAGTTGGCACACAAAACCAGCCAGTACAATGGGTTTTCTAGAGTCATTTGACCTTTCATGGACCAGCTGTATGTGACCCAAGATGCTAGGACATTCATGGTCTTCAAAGATCAACCTGGGCCAGTGGCTCTGGAGTTTGTTGTCTCATGCCAGTGAAAACTAGAAGACAAAAACTCTAGTGGGAACATACAAAAACAGGCTTCAATTATTACAGAAAAGTGAGCAACTGAGGAAAAGTGAGAAATGAAAATGGGAGTTGCTGGGCAGTGGTGGAGCATGCCTTTAATCCCAGCACTTGGGAGGCAGAGGCAGGCGGATTTCTGAGTTCGAGGCCAGCCTGGTCTACAGACTAAATTCCAGGACAGCCAGGGCTACACAGAGAAACCTTGTCTGGGGGTGGGAGGGGAGGGAAGGTGTGTGCTGTACCATATATTGGCTTCACTATTTGAACTTTTACATTTTTTTACCTTAATATCCATGTTTGGCATATGTGGGCAACTTGTAGTTTTTACTGTTGGGGTTTGGATTAAGGTTATATGAGGCTATAATGAATTGTGACATAGATGTGGGGACATGTGATGTTGGTGTTTCTTAGGAACTGAATTTGGAATGCTACAGAGTAGACACATGACTGCTTGTAGGAGTTCTTAATTTTTAGACAATAGTTAGGCCAAGTGATGTTCCTATGTCTCAGATATTTTTAAAGAAAAATCACATTATTGGACTTTATGTAACCTTGGATATGCTGGCCTTCCTTGTTGGATAAGGCTTCCTTCCTTGCTAAAATATAAATGTGTAACTCTGTTATTAAAGGAGCTGTAACAATAAAATGAACCTTGTTTGCAGTTTGTACTCTTGTGCTCTCTTGCTTTGAATTCTCTGGTGTCTGCATCAGTTCTTCAGCATCAGTCACAAGAGCGGATTTGGCTACATCTCACATTTTACCCTGGACATTTTCCTATTACTGTCTGTTGAGCTAACTCTCAAGTCATTAGGCTCTGGTATCAGTTTGAGGTGGGAAAAACCAACCTGCAGTTCTAAGGGGCTTTCTGATCACCAGGAGACACAGCTACCAAGATACAGTTCTGGTCTTCCTTAGTTACCATCTGTCTAACCCACAAGCCTCTTGTTCTCACAATTCTATTTAATGGAGGAAGAGTAAGTACTATTTCAAGAGTGCTTCTTTGGCACTACTTGCACATTTTTCCTGCATTGTCTGATAATAGTCTTTCCATAGCCATATGAGACCATGTAACAGATGGGAAAATCTGACTTTCAGATCTGTTTCTGGAGTCTAGATTCCCATCTGGATAGTTGTGTTGCTTACCCATTTTATTAGCTTACAGATAGTTGGATGGTTGGAATGTTCTGTGCTGGGAGAAGGTCAAGGTCTGTAACATCAGTGTTGTGGAATAGGCTGTGTTCTGAGGAGATGTCTCTGCTCAGTAGACAAGTGGCAGGAACTTTGCCAGTTAGAGAGAGAGTGCACACAGGTAGATCCTGGGCATGGAGGAGAAAGTTAAGCTTGACTTGTTTGAGGAGTTACCAGTCGTCTGCTCCAGCTTGGTGAGAGTTTGAGAAGCAAGAACAACAGCAAGGCCAGAGATAAGCCGGCTTGTGAAAAGTGCTGTACTGTGTAGTGGAGCTTTGACTTCTTCCTGCAAGCATCAGCCCATCACTGGAAGGTTGTGAGAAGGGCGGTGAAGTAAGATTTCCATTGTGCAAGACTGTTCACTCATGCCTGTGTGTGGACTGAGGTCTGTGGGAGAAAAATATGCATTGAAAGTAGAAGCTACAAGCCTAGAAGCTTCCACATATGTTAGCAGGGGATTTGGAGAGAAGTAGATGGATGTGTGTGAGATTTAGGATGTAGACTAGATGGGGAAGGTCCTGAGAAATGACTGGAGAGGAGAGAAGAAACCAGGTAACACTCTGGATTCTAGTATGAGGAGCCCTTGGGGATCAGACACAGTGGAAGGATGGAGGGTGAGGAGATGTTTGCATTTGGGTGTGCTGGGTTTTCCCTGTGGGTGTGGCCATTCTGCACTTGATAAACAGATCTGAAGCTCAGAGTGCAGGATTCTTGGATCAAGCTGTGCATCATGGTGACCCTAAAATCACCCTGGGGAAAGATGGCTCAGAGTAGAAGACAGGCTCTAGCAAAGAGCTGTGACCCAGGAACCATAGAGATGAAACAGGAAGCTGTGTTCAAGTAGGAAGGAGCAGTCTGTGGTCTTAGTGGTGTGGTATGCGAGAGATGTTCTCTAAAACCAGCAAATTGGGGGTTTTTGGTGAGAGGTGTCAGTGCTGTGGTAGGGCCAAAGCCTTGTGAGTTTACTATTAAATGAAGAAAACAAGGAGTACATGTGTGATGCTTTCTATAAGAAAGTATGCAAATTTCCCCTTTTAGTAAAGCAGAGGCTGCCCAGATTGGTTACCTTCATAGGGCAGGTCTGTCCGGGTTGTGGGCAGTAGGAATGTTAACACTTAATGTTTCCTTTGTATAGTTCTTTTTGTAGTGCCAGGTATGAAACTCAAGAGCCTTGAGAATGGTAGGCAAGTCCTCCACCACTGAACTGTATCTTCAGTCCCAGTTGGTGAGATTAAAACAAGCACATCCAAGTCCCTCTAGATAAGCAACAAACATTAGACCACTAAGAGGTGATCACTGGCACATATGCACAATCCATGTAAGCTGTGTTATCAGGAAACAAACACAACAAGTAGGTTATATCCAGCTGGTCCATTGTTGAGGTTTGGTCTGTTGCTATGTACTGTAATGCTAAATTCTGGCCCCCAAGATCTGATCCTCAGGGATATGGAAATCCTGTGTACATCATTTGGTGTCAAATGATGCTATATAACCTTGATCCTTAATTTATTACTGTTGGTTGAATAAAGATGCCTACAGCCTATAGCTGGGCAGAAGAGAGGTAGGTGGAACTTTGGTTCCCAGGGCTTGGGATCTGAGGAGAGACCATAAGAAGAGAGGAGAGGACGCCATGGGGTAGGTGGATTGTGAGAACATAGCCATAAGAGTTGGCCAGTGGGAGTAGGAGCAGCCCAGTCGAAGGCAGCAAGTTCTATCTCAGGGTTATTGACAGGAAAGTAGACAAAATAGCTTAGAGGGCTGATATCTGCGCACACTAGTAAGTGGTCAAAGATGGGATAGAAACTCCCAATTAATTCTTACTACAACATTTTGGCAGACCAACAGTGTGGTGACAACTTACTTTAACCCAAATTGAGATTTCAGATTCCTGGATAAAAGACAGGATGTCCCCTTAAGATAAAAGGCATGATGGTGGCTAGGAAGGCAGGGAGATAAGGTTTCTTAGCAGTGTTGGTTTTCCCCCAAGCCATGGTTCAGGACAAGAGTTAGAATGTACGCTGGTTTGGCTGGAGTGATTCCAGGGGCTCACAGCATGTTCTAGGATATGCCTGTCCCCACCCCCATGCCAGGCAGCTGCACACAGCAGGCTTGTCAGGGAGCATCTCTATGGGTGTTATCTCTGTATTCATCCTCTAAAGCAACTAGGAAAACGTGGAACCTTGAAACTCACTGGTGACTGAGATTGGCTTTGTGAGGATGCCTGACTGGGAGTTGGGTGTGGATGAGTGATAGATTGTATGCTTAGCCCATACAGGGCCCTGGGTTCAAGCACTTGCCTCAAGACAGGTTTCTGTGTTTTCCTTCCTTCCCCAAAGCAAGGTTTCTCTATGAGGCTTTGGCTGTCCTGAAACTCACTCTGTAGACCAAACTGGCCTCACACTCACAGAAGTGCCCTTGCTGCTGCCTCCTGAGTACTGGGATAAAACGTGTGCAGCACCACACCCATTTTGTATATACACACACACAAATGCGGAGGCAACAGAAATATGTACAGATTCAATCCAATACATGATGCCTTTAAAGTAGTTGTAATTCTGAGTCATAGAAACCTATTGACTACAAAGAGATGGCAATTTTTGGTGACTGTATTTGAAGATGCAGGGTCAGAAACTGATGGAAAGCTGGGGAGACTATAAGGAAAGAGATCAGGAATTGGGGAGCCCTCTGGAAGGGTCAGGGGTTGATGTATACAGAGCTAATGCTTCCCATCAAAAAAAATCTATTTGATAACTTGTATCCAAGCTCCCTTTGGTCATGAAAGAGTGCTTGAGTAAAGAGTCAGGATTGTAGGCTTGCAGGCTATATAGAATGGATAGTCTTTTTCAAGTAGGTACATACTTCAGTTGATGTAGACTTTATGCCTAATATTGTGGTCCCCTTGAAGAGAGGGTTTAGTAATAGATGGATGCAAGCAACCAAATCAATAGTAATCAGACAAGCAATTAACAGACTCGTGTGCAACTCTAGCTGATGAGTTGGTTTTGGATACAGTCTTTGTTTCTTCAAGACTGCCATGGCTGTACTGAAACTAGTTCTGTAGATCTCAAAACTGAGGGATCTGCCAGGGTCTCATCCACAGGGCTGGGATTTAAAGGCAAGCACCACCACTCCTAGCAACAATTTTATTTTTTTAAGAGTTTTGAGTAGTAGCCAGCTCACTATGTAGCTGAAACTGGCCTTGAACTTCTCCTTTCAGATGTTGAAATTACAGGTATATTACAAGCATGTCTGATTAGGTACAAGTTTCAATCCAGTTAGGTCCACCAACAGGTAAGCTGCTCTCTGACTTGTGGGACAATTGGGTTTGTCCTTAATCTTTGTGGGATGGAATAAATTGAGAAAATTCTTTAAAATTAGGTGAAGGTGAGCTGCATCAGCAGGCAAAAGTGATTGCCACCAAGCCTGAGGACCAGAGTTCAATCCCTAGGAACCCTCATGGTAGAAGAGAATTGGCAATTTGACCACAGACTTTCTTACATGTACACAGTATATACAAATATAAAATGTAAATTTCTTGAAGTTTTTTTTAGGCCTGGAGCAAACTGGAAGACCTTTCAAGTCTGTTATATTGAAATTTTGAGAAGTTGTTTGAAGAGATTTTTTTTTT
>JADRCD010194963.1:0-12070 GCA_019843815.1 Montemys delectorum | reverse complement strand
GACCAAGAAGCAAGTTGGGGAAGAAAGGGTTTATTCAGCTTACTTCCACATGACTGTTGATCACCAAAGGAAGTCAGGACTGGAACTCAAGCAGGTCAGGAAGCAGGAGCTGATGCAGAGGCCATGGAGGGATGTTCCTTACTGGCTTGCTTACCCTGGCTTGCTCAGCCTGCCTTCTTATAGAACCCCAGACTACCAGCCCAGGGATGGCACCACCCACAAGGGGCCCTACCCCCTTGATCACTAATTGAGAAAATACCCCACAGCTGGGTCTCATGGAGTCACTTCCCCAACTGAAGCTCCCTTCTCTCTGATAACTCCAGCCTGTGTCAAGTTGACACAAAACTAGCCAGTACAATACCCCAATGTCTAATCTACTTCCCCTTCTCTATGAGATTCAAGTGTCCCCTTTTGGGCCCTCCTTCCTACTTAGCTTCTTTGAGTCTATGGCCTGTAGCATGGTTATCCTGTACTTTATGGCTAATATCCATTTACAAGTGAATACATATAATATTTTTATTTCTAGGTCTGGGTTACTTCACTCACCATCTATTTGCCTGAAAATGTCATGATGTCATTGTTTTTAATAGCTGAGTCTTACTCCATTGTGCAAATGGAGTGTTTCTTTATCTATTCTTTGATTGAGGGACATCTAGGTTCTTTCCAGTTTCTGGATATTAGAAATAAAGCTTCTAGGAACATAGTTGAGCAAGTGTCCTTGTGGTATGGAGGAGCTTCTTTTGAATATATACTCAAGAGTGGTATAGTTGGGTCTTAAGGTAGATCTGCTGGAGCCTCCAGCTTGGAGAGGGTAGAGAAGGTGCACAGAATTGGACTCTGATGTGGCCCTAAAGACTGAGGGCTCTGAATGTTCCTGCTCTCTAGCTATACTAGAATGATGATGATGACTTCTAAAACATTCTAAAAACTTTCATGCTAATTCTGAGTGTAAAAGATTTCACCATCTTTGTCTATAAAAATTCTCTTCAGTCCTCTTTGTAGATAGATATTTTATCCTTCCTAGAGACACCTTACATGTTATCATTATTTAAGAATATGTGGCTACTTTGAAAATACAATTATCAGAGTAAGTACAAAACATCTGTGCTTTTTTTCCTTGACCAGAAATAGTCTAGACATTGACTTCATAGTGTCTATATGTCTATCTCAGTGCTCTGTGGAAGATTGGTTTCTTGAAAATTGGGAGAAATACACTCCAAATTTATAACTGGAAGACAAGTTAGAAATAATATTAAAAACTTAGAAAAAATGATGCTCGTAATAGCTTGTACATTCCACTTAATAAGACTATCATCTTATTGACAGATATATGTGTAAAAATATTGATGCAGTCACTTTGCACTTTTCTACAGAATTGTTGTCAAAACCTGTATTATATTCTGTGTTACCTTGTGTTCCACATACTTCAGAGTGCTTCACATGAATTTTTTTTTTCAGTTTCCTGGTAGTATCAGTAATCTGTCTGGATTATCAAAGGATAACTCTTAATAATAGTCCTACACAGCATTGCTAGGCTTATGCATGGAGTGAACTGCATTTTGCTGATGATATTTATTTTCTTACAATTTAGTATCTGAAAAAGCATAACATTTTCAAAGGAAAGCATAAATATATTCCAGATACATAAGGCCACATAAAACATAATTGAATTAAATAAGGTACTCGTCTGAGTTCTTATTACCTATAAAGGAACTAAACATTTCTGACCATTAGAAGATAAAGTATTTAATTCTATTTATTTTATTCTATTTCCTATAGAATAAATGGAACAGTTTCTCAGCTTTTTTGTTTGTTTCTTTCAAATTCCCATGACTATATGTTCTTCACTGCATCTAACTATCTCCTTGGGAACTTAACAAAGCCAGTGATTATGTGATGCAGTTAAGGCTTTAGATAATCCCAATACTGAGTTTATCTAATCATTAGTTAATTATCTAATTATGATACTTGAGTGATTTAATGAAGCTCTTCATGCTGTGACTCAACCCCTAGAATCACTAGTGAAAATTCTCTTATATCAAGTCACATATCTTGGCTGCAACATTGGATTCAATTTATCTTAACATAATAGCACCTCCTTTAAACTAGTAAATGTTCATATATCCTAATTTGAAAGTCTTGCTTGTTCACTAGATATATATGCTATTGTTAAAAAAGCAGGATCATATCCTATAAAATCATTTTATTTTTCATCACAAGTGTTTATTCCTAATACTTTAAATTCTGCTATGAATATTTCTTCCATTGTGTGATGCCATGGTTTAATGTGAAATATTAGTCATAAGAATATGTAAATTTAAACACCTGAATCTGACTTGGTGGTGATTCTTTGAAATATTGTAGAACATTCAGGCTGGAAATAAAGACTTTCTGAAGAAAATGGATCACTAGAATCGGGATTGAAATTTTATAGCCACTTCCTATCTGTTCTCTCCTTGGTGCATACAGTTATGATGTGACCAGCAGCATTCACCATATGCTGTCACGCCTTCCATGTTCCTAATTGACTCTGTTTTAACCAAAGAACTCTTCCTACAGTTGCTTCTTGTCATGTATTTAGTTACAGCAATAAGAAGCATAACCAATATCAGCCTATAGTAAAAATGCATAACTGTCCAGTGTTTGAAATACTGACTTTTATTAAAGACTTATTAGAAAATGTATGAAGATATTTAGATTTACTTAGTATTGTTATGATAATATAAAATGAATACAAAACTTATGAACCAGGACATGGCTAAAGAGAGTACAAACTAGTGGCAAACTATGTAGCTCTTCACTGAACAGCAGTTCCTGCCAGGTAGTATATTTCTTTTGTTTACTAGGATAATTGAGAATGTTAATGTAGACTCCAATGTCATGTAGTATTTATCAGGTAGCCCCTGACTTGAAAATACATTTAAGCAAGTATACTTCATCTTAAACAATAGCACATTTTATAGTTGTTAATAGGTTAAAGAAATTTTGAGTTCTCTAGCTTTCTTAGAAAATAAGCTGGTACAAGGTACACTCCTCACTTGAAAAACAGATGATCCATCCCATCCCATATACAGTCAGCAAAACCAGACACTATTTTGGATACTAACAAGTGCTTGCTGATGGAAGCCTGATATAACTGTCTCCTGAGAGGCTCTGCCAGTACCTGAAAAATACAGAAGTGGATGCTTTCAGCCAACCCTTGGACTGAGCACAGGGTCCCCAACGGAAGACCTAGAGAAAAGACTGAAGAAGATGAAGGGATTTGCAGCCCCATAGGAGGAACAACAATATCAACCAACCAGACCTCTGTGCAGAGCTCCCAGGGACTAAACTAACAACTAAAGAGTGCACATGGAGGGACCCATGGCTCCAGCCACTGATGTAGCAGAGGATGGCCTTGTTGGGCATCAATGGGAGGAGAGGTCCTGTGATAGCTGTCACAGGACTTCTATGGCCCAGGGGAATGTCAGAATCAGGAAGCAGGAGTGAGTGGGTTGGTAAGCAGGGGGAAGAGAGATGGGATAATAGGGGGTTTTCAGTGGGGAAACCAGGAAAAGGGATTTGAAATGTAAATAAAGAAAATATCTATTAAAAAATAAAAAAAGAAAAAAGAAAAATAGGTTCAGTAGTGGTTAAAGTAAAATTCCTGTTCAGTGTTTATTTCAAAGAGTCTGAACTATCTAAAGATAGGAGGCCTCATGAGAACTCTAGAAGACAAATATTTTAAATAGAACTGAAGGTAGTTTTGTCTCCAGTGTCAAAAAAGATACATTGAAAAATTGTAATAATATCATGTACACTCAGAAGTTCTTGCACAGTGGAGTCTCAAATAGAAACTTTCAGGAACTTTTAATGAATACAGAGACTATAGTGTGGAGAGAGTGGATTTCTGTGCTTTAATGGCATTGCTGGAAAAAGTGACTTGAATTGCTGATGTCATATTTGATGAGTGTCTATCCAGCAGGTAGCAGAGTTCTGAATTACTCTAAAGAAGGGACCTGGAATAGAGAGCTGATCTCTGAGTACATTTGAGTATCTCCAGGTTTTATTCTGGAAGCTTCCATGGTAGACTTTAAATTTATTTGTCCATGACTTCTTGTGCTTGTAGTGAATTAAAGGTTTTCTCTGTCAAAGAGCCATGGATCTGAAACTTGGGAAGCTTTTCTTCTTATTATTTCTGGTTCTCAATATAGAGATTTCAAACTCTCATATAGGAATACATTTTATGTGTTTCAAACTTTTGCAGCTTACCTGAAAATGTTATCATCCATCTGTAGGATTAGTAGAATAAACACAAATTCTTATCCTGAATGAAATATCTACAGAATTTTCAAACTTTATACTAATTCCAATGCTATCAACTTTTTCCTTTGATGACCACAAAATTGACATTTTTCTGGGTTTATTGATTCTTTCATTTTGAACTGGTATCTGTTATAATTTGTTAAGATTTTGCTTATATATTATTAATATATATCTACTACATATGTAGTAACATATATTTATATATTTGAAAAGCTCAAGTACATCAAACAAAGCAACAAGAAACAAAACAAATAAAATAAATAGAACAAAAAACAAGTGAAAAAACCACCTTACACTGTTTTACTATTTCCTGTGGCTGGTGTCTAACATCTATTGAGAGCATAATACTGTTATTAATGAGTTCATGCTTTGGTTCGGTTGGTTCAACGAGCAGAATCCTTTTCTTATAGCAAGACAATCAATACCCCTATTGTATCATACTTGGAAACAAGTCGTTTGGAATAGGTAAGCTTTGCTAATGAATTTTTACACACACATATATGTTTAGAAAGAAATAGGATAGTCAGGAGGCACAGAAGCAGCAGGGAAGCTGGGACAGGATCCTTTCTACCTCCATCTACAACTAGGAGGGAAGGCAGATCCACAGTCCTCTGTGCACGTTTCCTGCAAGTGGAGAGCTTGTCTCCAGGGAGTGAATTGACCTCAGAACTCAGGAGGGAAAACTGATCCACAACCCTCTGCACACAGGTCTTACTAGAGGAGAGTTGATCTCCCAGAAGTGCTGACACAGGCTTACAGACCCACAGGAGGAACAAGTTCTAGCAAGAGATAGAAAGAACATGTAACACCTGAGATCAATAGATGGTAAAAGGCAAACAAAAGGTTCTTACCAACAAGACTTCTTGGCATCATCAGAATCAAGTACTCCCACCACAGCAAATCCTGGATACCCCAAAACACCGGAAAAGCAAGATTTGGATCTAAAAATCATATCCCATGATGGTGATTGAGGAACTTAAGAAGGACACGAATAACTCCCTTAAAGAAATATAGGAGAACACAGGTAAACATGTATAAGCCCTTAAAGAGGAAATACAAAAATCCCTTAGAGAATTACAGGAAAGCACAACAAAACAGGTGAAGGAATGGAACAAAACCTCCAGGACCTAAAAATGTAAGTATAAACAATTAAGAAATCACAAACAGAGACAACTCTGGAGATAGAAACTCTAGGAAAGTAGTCAGGAGTCATAGATGCAAGTATCACCAACAGAATACAAGAAATAGAAGAGAGAATCTCAGGTGCAGAAGATACCATAGAAAACATTGACAAAACAATCAAAAAAAAGCAAAATGGAAAAAGTTCCTAACCCAAAACATCCAGGAAATCCAGGACACAATGAGTAGACCAAACTTAAGGATAATAGGTATAGAAGAGAGTGAAGACTTTCTACTTAAAGGGCCAGTAAATATCTTCAACAAAATTATAGAAGAAAACTTCCCTAACCTAAAAAAAGAGATGCCTGTGAACATAGACGAATTCTACAGAATTCCACATAGTTTGGACAAGAAAGGAAATTCCTCTCAACACATGATAGTCAAAACACCAAATGCACAAAACAAATAATGAATATTAAACGAGGTGAGGGAAAAATGTCAAGTAACATATAAAGGCAGACCTATCAGAATTATACCAGACTTCTCACTAGAGACTATGAAAGCTAGAAGATCCTGGGAAGATATCATACAGACCCTAAGAGAACACAAATGCCACCCCTGGCTACTATTCCCAGTAAAGTTTTCAATTACCATAGATGGAGAAACCAAAGTATTCCATGACAAAACCAAATTTACACAATATCTTTCCATAAATCCAGCCCTTCAAATAATAATAAATGGAAAAGTCCACCACAAGGTGGGAAACTACATTCTAGAAAAAGCAAAACGGTAATCTTCCAACAAAACTAAAAGAAGATAGCCAAATGAACAGAATTCCAGCTCTAACAACAAAAATAGGAGGAAGCAACAATTACTTTATCTTAATATCTATTAATATCAATGGACTGGATTCCCCAATAAAAAGACATAGACTATCAGACTGGGTACATAAACAGGACCCAACATTCTGTTGCATACAGGAAATCCACCTCAGTGACAAAGACAGACAATACCTCAGAATAAAAGGCTAGAAAACAAATTTCCAAGCCAATGGTCCCAAGAAATAAGCTGAGGTAGCCATTCTAATATCAAGTAAAATCGACTTTCAACTTAAAGTGAACAAAAAAGATAAGGAGGGACACTTCATACTCATTAAAAGTATGACCTACCAAGATGACCTCTCAATTCTGAAACTCTATGCTCCAAATGCAAGGGCATCTACATTCATAAAAGAAACTTTACTAATGCTTAAAGCACACATTGCATCATACACAATAATAGTGGGAGACTTCAACAACCCACTCTCTGCAATGGACAGATCATGGAAACAGAAACTAAACAAAGACACAGTGATACTAACAGACGTTATGAAACAGATGGACTTAACAGATATCTATAGAACGTTTTATCCTACAACAAAAGGATATACCTTCTTCTCAGCACATCATCACCTTCACCAAAATTGACCATATAATCGCTCACAAATCAGGCCTCAACATATACAAGAATATTGAAGTAATTTCTTGTATCCTATCAGATCACCATGGACTGAGGATGCTCCTCAAAAACAACATAAACGATAGAAAGCCCACATACACGTGGAAGCTTAACAACACTCTACTCAATGATAACTTTGTCAAGAAAGAAATAAAGAAATTAAAGACTTTCTAGAGTTTAATGAAAATGAAGCCACACCATACCCAAAGTTATGGGACACAAAGAAAGCAGTCCTAAGAGGAAAACTCATAGCTCTAAGTGCCTCCAAAAAGAAACTGAAGAGAGCATACACCAGCAATTTGACAGCACATTTGTAAGCTCTAGAACAAAAAGAAGCAAATTCACCTAAAAGGAGTCAAAGGCACGAAATAATCAAACTCAGGGCTCAAATCAACCAAATGGAAATAAAAAGAACTATACAAAGTATCAACCAAACCAGGAGCTGGTTCTTTGAGAAAAATCAACAAATTAGGCAAACCCTTAGCCAGACTAGCTAGAGGGCACAGAGACAGTATCCTGATTAACAAGAAAAGGGAGACAGAACAACAGATACTGAGGAAATCCAAAAAATCATGAGATCCTACTACAAAAGCCTATACTCAACAAAACTGAAAAACCTGGATGAAATGGACAATTTTCTAGACAGATACCAGGTACCAAAGTTAAATCATGTTCAGATCAATGATCTAAATAGTCCCATATCTGCTGATGAAATAGAAACAGACATTAACAGTTTCCCAAGCAAAAAAAGCCCAGGACCAGATGAGTTTAGTGCAGAGTTTCATCAGACCTTCAAAGAAGACCTAATATCAATACTCCTCAAACTACACCACAAAATAGAAACAGAAGGTACTCTACCCAATTCTTTCTATGAAGCCACAGTTACTCTAATAACTAAACCACACAAAGACATAACAAAGAACGAAAACTTCAAACCAATTTCCCTTATGAATATTGATGCAAAAATACTCAATAAAATTTTTGTAAAGCAAATCCATATCAAATGATCATCCATCATGATCAAGTAGACTTAATCCCCAGGAATTCAGGGATGATTTAATATACAGAAATACATCAATGTAATTTACTATATAAACAAACTCAAAGAAAAAATATGATAATCTCATTAGATGCTGAGAAAGCATTTGACGAAATCCAACACCCCTTCATGATAAAAGTCTTGGAAAGATCAGGAATTCAAGGCCCATACTTAAACATAGTAAAAGCAGTATACAGAAAACCAGTAGCCAACATCAAAATAAATGGAGAGAAACTTGAAGCAATCCCACTAAAATCAGGGACTAGACAAGGCTGCCCACTCTCTCCCTACCTATTCAATATTGTACTTGAAGTCCTAGTCAGAGCAGGTAGACAACAAAAGGAAATCAAAGGGATACAAATTGGAAAGGAAGAAGTTAAATTATCACCATTTGCTGATGATATGATAGCATACTTAAGTAACCCCAAAAATTCCACTAAAGATCTCCTAAACCTGATAAACAACTTCAGCAAAGTAGCTGGATATAATATTAACTCAAGCAAATCAAAGGCCTTCCTCTACACAAAGGATAAACAGACTGAGACAGAAATTAGGGAAACAACACCCTCCACAATCATCACAAATAATATAAAATACCTTGGTGTGACTCTAAGCAAGTAAAACACCTGTATGACAAAAATATCAAGTCTCTGAAGAAGGAAATCAAAGTTGATCTCAGAAGATGGAAAGATTTGCCATGCTCATGCATTGGTAGGATTAATATAGTAAAAATGGCCACCTCGCCAAAAGCAATGTACAGGTTCAATGCAATCTCCATCAAAATTCCAACTCAATTCTTCACAGACTTAGAAAGACAATTTGCAAATTCATCTGGAATAACAAATAACTTAGGATAGGGAAAACTATTCTCAACAATAAAGGAACCTCTGGTGGATTCACCATCCCCGACCTTAAGTTGTACTACAGAGCAATTGTGATAAAAAAAAAAAAAACCTGTATGGTATTGGTACAGTAACAAGCAGGTGGATGAATGGAATAGAATTGAAGACCCAGAAATGAACCCATATATCTATTGTCACTTGATCTTTGACAAAGGAGCTAAAACAATCCTGTTGAGAAAAAGACAGCATTTGGAGAAAAAAAGTTCGAGAAAAAGGAAAAGCTTTGGGACACTCCAGGATTCATCATAAAGTTGGCCAAGGTGGTGAAGACTGACTATGAACAAGACAAAATCCACAGCAGCCAGGATGATGAGATCTTTTTCTTTTTTATGCTTTCAGATGGAGTCCATGTTGTTTTCCATATGTAAAAATAAATAGGATGCTTCTGATCTGTTTTTAGTGCTTATGACTGTCATTATTAATATGTAAGTTACTCATCTTTATTCTCACCAAGTAGGAAAAATCAAATCCACAGCTTAGCAGCCCATGAATCTTTATTTCTTGCTGCACTCAGGTATAAACTGCAAAACAAAAGAAAAGAGCAAATTCTTCCAATAAATATATAAACTCAGGGGTATTAAACATCTCATTGCTAAATGATGAATGTGTTAAATAAATTATTATAATTTATAAGTACTTAGGACTGTTCAAGATAAATACATGGTATGAGCTACTTTTTTTGTATGTTTGCTGCTCCTCTCTAGGCTACCATTACTGAGATAATTGCCACTGTTGTTCCATTCCTAATAGGTAACAGGTTGACTCCTGTCCATATAATCATCACGAATGTTTTCTCGCCATGCTATGGCACATTAACCACTGCAAATGTTGATTACTTAGTAGCTACATCTGTACAGAGAGCCCTTAAATAGTTTCTATCCATTACTAAATATTATTATGGTTTAGGGATAGACCTAATTCTTTTTGACAGTCAGTAATGTCTCACTAGGCTTTGTGTTTTTACATATTTTTATTTTCATCCAGAGTTATGCAAATACTGCATATGGTTGCTGCTCTATTAAACACAACTCTATTAAAGTCCAATGTGACTGACATTGCACAACAGCTCACCTTATTTTTCCAAGTATCTGAGCACAGTTTTGCTGTCATCTTTATGACATGGACATGGCAGAACCAGAAATCCTCTGGGAGACAGTTTCTACAATTACTTAAATTACTTAAATTCCTTACATTTAAAGTCCTCAGGATATCTAAAGAGATATAAAAGACTGGGACATTTAACTGTTATGCCTTCTATTCTGCTTTATCTTCACATACTTGTGAATCTTGATTTAGGCTAAGTTCATCATTAATCTTTAACATATCAACCCAAGAACACAATTAGAGTCAAGTAGAATAATGAGTAGTATTAAATGAACACAGACGAACATGCCCCAAAACACATTCAACTACTGCATATGTTGTCTGATTACACAGAGATTCTAAATCACAAGGCTACAGAACTTTTAACACTTGGTAAAAAATCCAGGATTAGCAAAGCATGTGGCTACAGCTCAAATTAAACTGTGTTAAAAAGTTTTATGGGTAAAATTCTTTCTGTGACAACTACTCCATTTGCCATTATGACCAAAAAAATGATCTCAGGCAATTCATAAATGAACATGGCTGTGGTGTCTATCTTGACCAGAGAGAAAGACGCCACACCGAGCTCTTCTTCCATCGGTTTATTCAGGAACCTTTAACAATCTGCAAGCTTCTCCTCCTCCTCAGGGAGGCCAGTCCAGATATACTATCCCCAAGCCAATCAGTGCTGGGAGTGTACTGCTTCACTATTGGCCAATGGTTGCATCACACCATTTCTGACACCGCCCCTTGCCAAAGAAGGAGTTGTTTATCTCGGAGCGCTCACTGTTGGGCTAGCGGAAGGTGGAAACCAGTGCCATTTTAAGGCATGGCATGTTGCAGCTCTCCATACATGGCTGTTTTCTTTCAGAGTCCAGCTTATGGGCAGTAATTTGAATTAGGTATAATTACATGTCCACTATATTGTTCTTTAACATTTTTCAAAGAATTAAAATTCTTTGAAAGCAAAAAAGCAGATTGTAGACTCTACTTGGCTCATTAGATCCAGTTTTATAACCATCTTGTATATTGAAATCAGATTATTTTAAATTTAACAAGTGTTTTAACATTTCAGTAACGATACAAATTATTAATTAGTGATATAAAGTAAATCAAGGAATACATTATAACAGTATTTTTATAATAAATTGTATAATGTCTCTAACAGGTGGAAATTTTATATTATTTATTTTCCCCTTTTATTAAAATTAGATTCTTTTCTCATACACTATACACTGATTTCTTTTCCCTTCCTCTTCTCCAGTTCCTCTCCACTGTCCATACCATCTGTTTCTACTACATTTCTTTCTCTCATTTGAAATGAACTGGCTTCTAAGAAATAACTAGAAAACATTTTAAAATAATATATAATAAGCTAAAACAAAAACTATCACATTGAAGTTATACAAACCCAACAGAAGAAAAAGAGCCTCAAGAAAAAGTACAAGAATCACTTATATACACACTCAATATTTCTATAAAATACTCAAGTGAAATCTATAGTGTATACACAAAGGACTTGGTACAGACCCATGTAAGCCTCTGCTTGCTGCTTCAGGCTCTGTGAGATGATGTGAGCTTTGCTCAGTTGATTCAGAGGACCTTGTTCTCGTGGTGTCTTTCAACTCCTCTGAGTTTTACAGTCTTTCTGTCTTCTCTATTTTTGGGTTCCCTGAGCTCTCAGGGGATAGATTAGAGGGAGACATCCCAATTAAAACTGTCTGTTCCAAGGTTTCTCTTGCCACATAATGTCTGGCTGTAGGTCTCTGCATTTGTTATCATATGATGCAGAGGAAATTTTTCAAATGATGATTGTATAAGACACTGAACTGTGACTATATTAGAGTATCATTAGGAGTCATTTTATTGCTACTTTTTTTCAGACCACTAGTTTTTGATTTTTAAGCCCATAGTGTTTGCTTTTACCCTGGGTCTCTGGGCTTTTTTTTTAGACTCAGGTTCCTGGATACTCAAGTGTACTGGCAGGTTTTGTGTATCAACTTGACATAATATGGAGTTATTACAAAAGAGCCTCCCTTGAGGATATGCCTCCATTAGATCCAGCTGTAAAGCATTTTCTCAATTAGTGATCAAGTGGGGATGGGCCTAGCCCATTGTAGGTGGT
>JADRCD010194961.1:0-10208 GCA_019843815.1 Montemys delectorum | reverse complement strand
TGTGTGTGTGTGTGTGTGTGTGTGTGTACGATTTTATATATGGTTTATATATAATTATATATAATTTTTAATTTTAAAAAATAGTATATAATGGGTTTCATTGTGATGATTCATACATGTATATATATCATGGACTTTGTTTATATTCATCACTCTTATCCTCTCATGTCTTCTCTTTTCCTTCCTCTAGTCATCTTTCTCTCTTCAAGCAACTATCCACTACCGCCACCGTGTGTGTGTGTGTGTGTGTGTGTGTGTGTGTGTGTGTGTGTGTATCTCCTGTATCCAGGATTATTTCACATTTAGACCATTTCACTTCAATGGTTCAGTCTGCTTGTGCTTTACTATTGCATTTAGACAAAGCTCCATAGTTCTTAGTATGTCTATAATGCCTCAAAAGATCAGAGCCATATCAACTTATAAACTTCATTTTTGTGAACCTTCCTGACATTGTCACAATGTTTATATGTCAAAAGCCCAAGAAGCCATTACTCATGATATCCCTGCCTTTGCCCCTGGATTCTCATCCATCAGGCATATTCAGCCTTAACGATGAGGTCACCATTGTCTTCTCATATAAACTTTCTCTGAATGCCTGAGCAGAAGTGTCTCAGACCTACCACCAATGAGGCTTACATCACTGACTTACTTCATAGAAGATATCTGTGTTTTCAGTTTTCATATTTATTATACCTTTGACATCAACATAAAGAGGAACTCTTTAGGACAAGGACTCTCTCTTCTTCCTTGATCTATCCTTTTTGTTTGTGTTTTGCTTTTTGTTTTCAAGACAAGGTTTCTCTGTGTAGCCCAAGCAGTCCTGGAAATCACTCAGAAGAATGGGCTGGCCTCAAACTCAGAAAGATCCACCTGCCTCTGATACAATGTACTGGGATTAAAGGTATGTGTCACCACATCCAGCTATCGCTATATTCTTCTGCTTACTACACTACATTAAATAGGAGATACCAAGAAGTCATTGAGTGAATGGGTTGATGAATGAATGAATGAATGAATGAATGAATGAGGTTCCACAGAGTTTAAGCAGAGTATGAGTTGAAGGATTAAGAAAGGTCATCATTTACATTTCTAAACCCAACAGTAACAAGAATGAAAAAGGTATCAAGAGAACTCATCTTAGAATCTCCAGAACTATGTCCAAGACTCACTGCACAACCTTAGAACAGTCAAAAATGTCCTGGCTTTCAGTTTCTTTACCTCTTAAATGACAATATTAGTATTCCATTATCTTGGAGATTAAATGAAATACTTAGAAAGTATCTAATACACAGCAGGTGCTCAGAACATGCCTGTCTACTTCATCAGCTGTCCTGTCTAAATGTCTGCTTCTTTAGAAAAAAAAATTCCAAAGGTGGGTACTTAGTCTTCTTCATCGGGATCTACTTGAGAATCATAAGCTATCCAAATGAATCATTTATACGGTAAGCCCCATTTTGGCTAGTTCTCTTTAGGGATGGCAGGGAGCAGCTGGCTTGGCTAAGCATCTTAAGTGCCCACTCTCCATGCTGATGAGACTAAAAAACAGAAAACTGGAAGGAGTCAGACTGTGCAAATCCTTTGGTCCCTTCTCTCCAAAGAAATCAGTGAGCTCACTGTAGTCTGCTCTGCCACTATTGTCCCACTGCTGAGACCCTCACTTGGCAGGCAGGCGCTTGTGCACTTCTTCCAGCCCCCTTCCAGTAACCATGACGGCTTCTTCCCAGACTACATCTTATGGAATTACAGAGATGAAAACCTTTGAGAGTGTAGAACAAACAAAATTTGAAGTATCAAGCCTGCTCCTCCTCACGTTCAGAAGCAACAGTACCTTTTCTATGGACATGGTTATTGGAATGACACCTCTATAGCTCCTTCCCCAAAGGAATACAAATACAGCCTGAATCCTATTATCAACCACTCATTACAGACTATACAGTAGCAGAAGAGACTATACTGTCTCTTCTTCCCTGACTCTCTTGGCTCATTACTACAGCCTGAAGTTCTTTCAAAGTTTGAGTTGGCTATGGTTTTCTGCTCTTCCAGCTTTATGCCTATGGATAAAGAGGCTGGTTATCCAAAGTGTTTATCCAGGGATAGGTCTCCTGTTTGTGTTGATGCTGCTTGCCAGCTGAATGATGGCACTGCTGGAGGTGTTGGTGGTGACAGTGAGTACAATGATGATGGTCAAGATGGTAGTGATGACAGTGATGATCCTGAATGATAGTGATACCGATTATGGCGGTGTTGGTCATGTTGGTGCTGAATGGTGATTAATGGGAATGGGTAGTGATTGAGAATGGTGACAGTGATCAGTGTGGTGTGGCAGTGACACCAATGGCAATGGACATAAGAGAAAAAAGAAGAAAATAAAAATGAATGCAGACTGAATTTTCACTAGTCATATAACATTACATTTCAAAGGCATAATAGCACAGAGGTGTTATAGGTTTTTTTTTGTTTTTTTTTTTTTTTTTTTTTTTTTTTTGGCTGCGATTCTAATATAGACCACCTATTATCAGTATACTCAAAAGGCCATTTTATCTTTTATCAACTTTAATGAGTATCAACTTCACCATTTATTAATTAAGAGTAATACACAGCTGCCACTTCCCGTACTGATATTTTCTGCATGTTCAATATTTCCAGGGCTGCAGAAGCAGCTCACTAAGTTATTGGCTTTAACCATATTTCTCTCTCTCATCTTCCACTTCTTCCTTATCCAAGATATAATCTTTCTCTCTAGCCCAGGTTACCTTTGAAGTCACAACAGCCCTCCTGTCTCAGCCTCCTGAGTGCTGGTATGAGGATCACAGCTGCTGCTGCTGTGCCTGGGTCAACATTCTGTACTACATAAAAATCTATGGGCTGGGGTACCAAGAGTTACCTTCTTAAAGAATGAGACACAAACAGTTCAAGCAACCAGCTTTGTAAATGCCTAAATGATAAAAATGACTTACTATTCTGAGAAGAATGTTACATTATATTAATAGTGTAACATTAGTAGTAGTAGATAATCTAGAAAATTTTTGCTTTTTTGAGTCAGCATCTTTCTTTTTATGAAGGCTGACATGCAATTTGCAGTAATCCTCCTGCCTTAGCCTCTGAAGATGTGAGTCATTACATGTATTGTAGGGATTCTTGCAGAAATAGGGAAAGAATCCCAAGTGTGACTAGAGAAGAGAAAGACAAAGCCAAGTCAGAAGCAAGTGAGTGTCTGCTAAATTGTACAAATATCTCACCAATCTCTTGACTCCATTTTCCTACAAGGAAAAGGTCATAAGGCTCACCTTGCTGAACAAAGGTAATCAGTACTTAATACAAGGTTAAGAGCTCAGAGTTAAGTGACTCTGAACAGCTCTACAAACTCAGAGTCAATGCCAATGACTTTTCCAATTAAGCCTAATAGCAGCTGCCCGCATGGAATACATGTGGAAGCCTCAGTCCGTTTTCTAATTGACCGAACAAAATGAGGTCTCTGTTGCAGCTCATCTGTCCAGCATTTCCTGTTTCTCAGTTGTACAGTAACTGTTAAAAGAGGTAACCAATTTCCCCAACATGTGTGGAGGCCTAATACATGCCTGCTTAGCAGACAGCATCAACTTAGGATGATAGTCATAGTCAGAAGTCACCACTCACATCATCCATGAGCCAAACCAGTCACTGCAAGTATGTTGCAAACATGCATAGTTGGAAACACACTTTTAGATCATTGAGAGTGCAACCAGAGCTTAGCAGAGATGAGGGGCTGTGATGCAGAGGATATACTGAGCCATTGATTTTTGCTGTGAGGTACATGGCTGCTTTGTACCCTCCCTGTTGCACGGGTAATATCAACAGTCACTTTTAGCAGTATCAGTCAGATTTGAAGTGATTTTGTCTGCCATGCTGAGAACAAAATGGTAGCTGAGACAAAGTTGTAAATGATGTGCTGGCTAGTTTTATGTCAACTTGACACAAGCTAGAATCATCATAGAAGTGGGAACCTCAACTGAGAAGAATACTGCCTCCATACAATCAGGCTATATTCAAGCCTGTAGGGCATTTTCTTAACTAGTGATCTATGGGAGACTGCCCAGCCCATTGTGTAAGGCCACCCCTGGGCTAGTGGTCCTAGGTGCTATATGAATGCAGACTGAGCAAGTCACAAGGTGCAAGCCAGTAAGCAGCACCCCTCCATGGTCTCTGCATAGGTTCTTGCCTCCACTTTCCTGCCCTGTTTGAGTTCCTGTCATCACTGCTATTGATGATGAGTTGTTACATGGGACTGTGAGTGAAATAAGCCCTTTCCTCCCCAAGATGATTTTGGTCATGGTGTTTCATCCCAGCATCATTACTCTTAACTAAGACAATTGGAATCATCTTTAGTCATTTAAAGTGAATTTTAATCGAATTCAGTATAGGCCTATATAGGTCAAAGAAACATGCATTTTTTTTTAACAAGTCTCATACTTTCTATAAAGTCCTCAGTTGTACAGAGTGCAGAGTAGAGCCATGCCCCTAGTGGCCACAGTAACCAACTCTTATTTTCATAGTAGCAGCAAGGCCCAGAGGGATTAAAAGAAGCTGACACTCTTTGTAACTACAGATGTCGTCCACACGTCCACACGTAAAGAAAATCTCTGAGGGCTTCACAAAGTTAGTAGGAAGGGGAGTTGGGGTCGTGAATAAGGAAAAATATATTTTTGAAAGAAGAACCAAGGAGTTAGCCATGCCACAAACTAATTTGGATCATGTTGGCATCTCTCTCGACTCTCTTTAAAAGTCTATTTGTTTGACCGCTTCTCCTAAATTTACTTATTGAGTAATCTAATTGGCATATTTAAAGCGAGAGGTTTGAGTCAGAGAGCTGGCATGGCACTCTAGGTGTATGATGCGACGCATCCTGGTTTGTGGTTTTATGTCCCAGCTAATGTTCTGAGCAGTCACATTTCTAAACCTATTAAAGATGAGCTGCAATTAGCATTTATTTCACATGCAAACAGAAGAGATGGATTAAGTCACTCCTCACAACACCCATTCCCAGGAGAGTCTAGCCCCATCTCTGTCTTCCTTTGCCACCAGACCTAGGGTCCCATCAGCACAAGCTCTCCTCTCTCTTGCTTCTCCTTGTTTAATGGGATCCAATTAAGCCCTGCACTATCATTACTTGTCAACCTAGCACTTTTCGACTTGAGAAACCCACTGGCATTCACCTTTAAATTAGCTCCAGCCCCTCTAAATAGCTTTAATTAAAGTCATGGCTGGCATGGAATCTGTCCAGGTTTTGTTTGTGATTACAAATACTCAGTGTCACAGGTGTGTCAGGGACAGGGCATATATTAACTCTGGACCTCAGGGCTACATCCAGGTCAGGCTCAGACTTTCTGTAAAGGCATGTTCATATAGGCCATCCACAGGACAGGCAAGGCAGACAGATGGCTCATTTCAAAGGACTTCCTGCAGGAGAAATCTAGGGAAGCTCTTGCTGGCCTTGAAGCCGATTCTGTATATGCTAGAACACCAGCGATGCTCATCCAGACAGAGGTGCTTATGCTATCCACAGATATGTTGAACATGGGTAAACATTTCAATTATTTCCAGGTCTGTTTTAGAAGAGACTTCTGAGCCACTCCCTGAAGCTGCTAGAGCCACCTCAGTCTTGGAGACCTTAATAACAGTCCTGTTCAAGAAGGGTCACTGTAAGAAAAACAACTACCTTGGATAGTTTACTTGAGAAAGAGTATGATACATTGACAGATGCTTGACCTGGGTTCAAATCCAATTCCTCTTAATAGCTGTCTACCTCTGCCCAGTCACTGAGCTTCCTACAGATGGTGAGATGATGGCAGTAAGGGATGGGAGTGACACTTGGGAAGCATGTGCTGGGTCTGACTTTTAGACATAGACAATAAGCCAGATCCTTAGAAATGGCTGTGTGGGGATGGGGAGTAACTCTTATGGGTCAGTTTCTAAACCCGTCTTAAAGGTATTATTATTGAATTTGTCTTCTGGTCTTTATATGGCTTTTCAAACCTCACCTTCTAAAGTCCTCTCATTTCAGTTTATTGCCAAGAATATCTAGATCTGATAAGGAAATACAGCTTTTCCTCCAGAGTAAAATGAACCCATCTTTTCTTTGAAATTATAATATAATTACAACATTTATCACGTCCCCTTTCAAACTCTAAACACTTATATACAAGAATCTGTGTGTTTGTGTGTTTGTGTGTATGTGTATGTGAGAGAGAGAGACAGAGACAGAGAGACAGAGAGGTTCCATATCTTAAATTATTCTGCTATAATTCTGAAGAAGCATTTCCCTCCTCCTCCTTCTCCAAAGATCGATACTCAGCTCTTGATCCCACTTCTCCCTGTCTGTGGTCTTCTATCAAATCAAGAGAGTTTATCCTCTCTTCTTCTTTTCATGTAACCCTCTCACTCTCAGACTAGAAACACACTCAAGTCTCCATGGTTCTTCTATAAGCAACAATCAAAATCAGAAATAAACTCAAACATTTCCTCTTGACTCAGGCTCTAGCCTTCCTCTGCCCACGGTAGGGGATACTTCCACACCCACTACACACGCAGACACTAGGATGAAAGGTCTCGCCCCACTTTTTGGCTTTGCTCCCAGATTCTCACCTCTGCTAGCTGCAGCTTGGTTTCCTAGTCAGCTCAGAGAGAAAGAGATTGTCCTTTTCTTTCCCCAGCTCTCAAGTAGTTTAATGAATGTGAAATTGGTAGAAATGCCTGCTGTACTCATTTCTACGCATATTCCATGATACCCTATGGTTGCCCAATTTCTTATGCTTTGTTATCACCACCTTGGTGGTCTGGTCCCAGTGCTGAGCACTCTGTGAGGACCCCTGTCTACCCTGTACTCTCAGCATTCACTACAGGACTCAAGGAGGTTAAAGTGACGTGTTAGGAACCACAGTTCTGGATGCTATCCATTTGCACCCTTCCTGGGCTGAGGGCCTCCCTGTCTCTCACCTGTACTGAGAAACCAGCCTGTTGTCATTATCTAGAAGATTCCATTGCTCAGCAATAGCTCCATGGCTCCTCTGGGCTGACCCTGCTGTGGAGGCTGGAAAAATCTTAAATGTTCCCTTCTCATGTAGTTAACAGTCTCTGGTTGAGGTAGCAAGATAAATAGTACTCCAGCTTGCATGGAATACAGACAATGAAGCCAAGTGAGATATGCAGATTGGTGAGCAGGGCAAAGCTAGCAAGAAGAGCGGCCTCAGTGATAGACTAGATCTACTGGCATTTACCGAAGTCCTGAGGGCAGAGAACAACTAACAAAGCCAGCTAGAAGCAAAGGCTTGGTGGGTTAATGAAAGTGAGAAGCCTATCAGACAGGTATGTAGGTAGTGGAGATGGGGCTTGAAGGCCCCTAGAAGACCTTTGGAGTTGATTCTGTTGCATAGGCTCTATCAGAAGAAATCCTAAAGAAACTATAATTTAGGGTCTTCACATATACCTCTGATCACATTCTTCCTTGATTTAAAGTTTTATTTGCACACTCTTTCCTAAAGGAATAAATTCTGCATTAGAAGTCTACATGGCCCAGGCTCTCAAAGGGCTCACCCTCACTTTCTCAACTCCTCCATTTCCCTTCCAAGGTCTATGCTAATGTATGCTGAAAGGAGACACAGAAACTGATATTCTTCCCAGAAAAGTACCTTCTGCACAGCTATTCACATTCATTAGGCCTCTCTGAACAAATCCAGCCATGTCTTCTTTAAAACAACGAACCCCAGCATAGAACTGCTGACTACGATAGACTAGTCCCGATATCAGCCAACGTTAATGTATCAACCGCTGTGGGTCCAGCACTGTGGAGCAACTCTCATTTAAGTCTCCATGTCTGCCTCACAGATGATGATAAGGAAGATTCGATACTTAACTAAGCTCCTAAGATTGAACTGGTTGTAGTGAGAGCAGCAAAAATCAGACCCTAGTCCTTTAGATGCTGATGTTCTCCCAGGCGCATACTGACTGAGAATCCCAGTTACTTAGTGTAATCTCAGATGAGGAAGCTGAGGAAGGAGAATCACGAATTCAATGCCTGCCTGGGCTATAGTGTTTTTAAGGCTTTCCTCAGTAATTTAAAAAGACTTTGTCTCAAAATGTGTGTGTGTGTGTGTGTGTGTGTGTGTGTGTGTAGATATGTAAAAGAGCTGGGTAGAGCAGTTGGGTGGCACATGTACAAAGCAAGTGAAAAAATAAACACTTAGGCTAGAATAATTATAAACTCTAAACACAGACTAGGCTCAGTGGTACCAAAACAGAAGCCCCTAGGTAAAGCAAAGCAATGGATACTGTGTTCCACTCTAAAGCCATATACTCTCTCTGCTCTCACCCTAGAATGATTAATAAGACAAAAAAAGAAATCACTTCTCATAACAAGGATAGGAGGAAACAAAACTATGGCAATAGTTTTGACAACCAAGTTATATAGACGAGGATAGAGAGAAAGCCAGCATGTTCTTCCATACCTGTTCCAGATCTATCGCCTCTATATGTTAGGTGTATCACATGTGTTCTGAATAGAAGAGTATTTTTATTTTAAAAGGGTTTATTAGGACACAATCCTGGTACACTGAGGTAAATTGAGTCTGTATAAACAAGACTCAATTTTCATACAGTAAAGCACCTTCATTGCTTGGGAGAGATTATGAAAAGCCCTTTGGGCCATTTGTATACAGCAAGAATAGGCAAATCCCTGTCCTATAGAAGAACTGCTAAAGGGCCATGGGGCAGGTCAATTACTTTTTGGTGTAATCAGAAAGTTGTGATTTCTACAGAGCCAGGAAAGGACTAGAGGGGCCTTGGCCTACAGGAAACCCTGCTGTGTTCCCCAGCCTGGGATTCTATTTGGCTTCTCTGAAAAAGGGCAGGTATAAGCCCCACACTTACTTTAGGAAGCTTCCTGGACTGAACAGAATATGATAATGAAAAAAGGCTTCACAAAACCATTATGAATGGCCAAAGGTTCGGGAAAAGTAGATGACGTATAGTGTCCTCTCATGGAGAAGCTACATGAGTCCAGGTTTACATGGCTTAAGATAAAGCCTCCTTATGATGGTGACCCCCCTCTTGCACACACATCTTTAAAAAAAAGCAAAAACCATAGATTATTGGCTGTCTCCTTTTTGCCTCCTAATACTGCTTGAACGCAATGCCTTTGGTTATCACTGTAATAGAGATGTCCATTAGGGCTATTTCCTCCTTAAGAGATCCTTTGTGATAGGGAGATGCAATGACTCAAGCTTGAAGTTTTTATGGGTGAATTCTTACACACACATGGGAAAGAGCATTTCAAGCAGATAGGCTAGACTTGGAGCCATAACAGGTGAAGGGACACTGCCAGAAGGGAGTCACCCTCCCTATCCTGAACATCAATGTTACCAGGAAGGTCATTCTAACCATGTGCCAACATGATGACTCTCTTGAGCTGGGTTCTGAGCCAACTGGAAAGTCCTTAAAGGAGTGTTAACTTCCAGATTACATGTTTTCCTTCCTTCTCTATGAAACTCAGAACCATTCCCATGTCCTACACCCATGTTTTGAGTCTCACTCCCTTCACCCATCCCTTTCCCCTTGCAGCTGCCATGACCCCACTGGAGGTCCTGACTATTGTAGCACCTGGTACTTCAAAGCATTTCTGTCTGCACACACAGATAACTCAGTACAGAGGCCCTCTCCACATCCATTTCAGTTCTCCTGCCTACTGCCTTTTAAGTTCCAGCTAAAATATCCCCTTTATATGAAATTTGTATCACAGTACCTGAGGGATTAAGAAACTTCTCTTGGCCAACTTGTAGTCCTTTGTAAATAGCAAACAGGAGGATCATATCTCATTTCTGTCATTTACATGTCTATCTGATAGAAGTGTACATACACACACATTCACAGATTACCTATCCTGTCAACTTTCATATATTAAATTCTGAGCCACTAAATTCTGGCTCATCCCTCACAGTTCTGAAAAGTGAAAATGAAGTATCAGGGTACCAGCAAATCTGATGTCCCATGGTCATCAGATTTGACTTCCTGGTCAATCCTTGGGATATGTTGTTTCAAACAAAGGATACTATGAGCAAAGAATGGAATGAATTCTACAGGCCACTGTCAGTACCTTCTTTGTACTCTATTTCCTTTTCCTTTGTAACATTTCATTTAGCACGATACACAAGCAGAGGAATTATTTACCACCTCCTCCT
>JADRCD010194960.1:0-12732 GCA_019843815.1 Montemys delectorum | reverse complement strand
ATCTCAGAGAAAGAGTAACTTGTAAAGTCCTCTTCTTCAAACTTGATACAAGAGCTACAAATGTCAAGCAAAGCATTCAGTCTCACTCTTTGTTGTTCTCTTTCCTACAAGCCACCTCCCAAGTTAATTGTCTATGTCTCCCTTGGGTATATAAATACTTTTGAAAAATATATGCTGTTCTGAAAACCATAGTATAGTGTAAAAACATGAAATAAACAATACTACTAATAGAGAGGCTGAGATAGGAGAAGCAAGATTTCAAGACCCTTATGTTGTACACAGCAAGACACTGTCACAAAAAAGCTGAAAGTATATATAGATTGTACAATATTGGACCTATTTCTCCAATAACCAAATTAGAGAGACCATTGGATGACAATCAATAAATTTCTAATTCCGCATATTTTTGGATTTCAATTGCTTAGGATATGTTGGTAATATTAATTTTCATACTAAGATATTAAGAAAAGGTAATTGTCACTTCTTGTTGTTTTTGTTGTAAGAGGTGGAATGAGATTTGTGCGGATTTGTTGAAAGATTACTTTCTTGCTTCTTCTAGGGTGTAGTTTTGCTTATTATGTTGATGTTTTCCATCTATTATCCTTTGTAGAGCGGGATTTGTGGAAAGATATTGTGTAAATTTGGTTTTGTCATGGAATATCTTGTTTTCTCCATCTATGGTAACTGAGAGTTTTGCTGGGTATAGTAGCCTGGGCTGGCATTTGTGTTCTTGTGTTCTGTATGACATCTGCCCAGGATCTTCTAGCTTTCATAGTCTCTGGTGAGAAGTCTGGTGTAATTCTGATAGGTCTGCCTTTATATGTTATTTGCCTTTTTTCCCTTACTGCTTTTAAAATTCTTTCTTTGTTTAGTCCATTTGATGTTTTTATTATTATGTAATAAGAGGAATTTCTTTTCTGGACCAGTCTATTTGGAGTTCTGTAGGCTTCTTGTATGTTCATGGACATCTCTTTCTTTAGGTTAGGGAAGTTTTCTTCTACAATTTTGTAAAAGATATTTACTGGCCCATTACCTTGGGAGTCTTCACTCTCTTCTGTACCTATTATTCTTAGGTTTGGTCTTCTCATTGTGTCCTGGATTTCCTGGATGTTTTGGGCTAGGAGTTTTTTGCTTTTTGCATTTTCTTTGACTGTTGTGTCAATGTTTTCTATGGTGTCTTCTGCCCCTAAGATTCTCTCTTCTTTCTTTTGTATTCTGTTGGTGACGCTTGCATCTATGACTCCTGATTTCTTTCCTAGGTTTTGTATCTCCTGGATTGTCTCTCTTTCTGATTTCTTTATTGTTTCTATTTCCATTTTTAGATTCTGGATGGTTTTGCTCATTTCCTTTACCTGTTTGATTGTGTTTTCCTGTAGTTCTTTAAGGGATTTTTGTGTTTCCTCTTTAAGATCTTCTAGCTCTTTACCTGTGTTCTCCTGTATTTCTTTGAGAGTGCTATTTATGTCTTTCTTAAGGTCCTGTATCATCATCATGATAAATGATTTTATATGTGAATCTTGCTTTTCTGGTGTGATGATGTGTACAGGACTTGCTATGGTGGGAGAATTGAGTTTTGATGCTGCCAAGTAACCTTGGTTTGTGTTGTTTATTTTCTTACGCTTGTTCCCCCACCCCCCACCCCCGCTGCCGCCATCTGGTTATCTCTAGTGCTACCTGCCCTTGCTAATTCTGACTGGAGTCAGTCCTTCCTGTGATCCTAGTTGTATCAGAACTCCTCAGAGTCAGGCAGTCTCTGTGACCCTGTGAATCTGGGATCCTGTGACCCTGGGCTTGTTAGAGCACCTTGGAGTGCAGCAGCTTCCTCTGGGTGTCCTGGGACTGGCTGCTGAGCCAGGACACCAGCCCAGAGAGACCAGAAGGAACCCCAGCCACTCTGTTTGCAGAGTTCCTGTGTGCCTGGTCCCACTGGTCCCAGTTACTCCTGGTGTTGGGACAGATGTTGGGTCCTTCTCACCTCTGATCCTGAGAGTGTCAGAGAGCCTGGAAGTGGAGCTTCCTTTGGGTGTTGTGGGACTGGCTGCAAAGCTTGTGCCCAAGGTCCGCTCAGGACATCAGCCCAGAGAGACCAGAAGGAACCCGAGCCACTCTGCTGGTGCAATAGACTTTTCTAATGCAAATAAATCCTGGGTTATTTGATTTCCTAAGTTTTTGCAGTTGACATCAGCCATCGCTGTGCCTACTGCTCGGGAACAGTTCCAGCTGTTCCCAATCCTGAACTTACTATGAGGAGTATAAGAAGAGGAACTGCATATTTCTCTGTGCTCCAAGGAGCTGGAAAGATTTAGGAATACAAGTGTTCTCTCCCTGCAAGATTGTCATATACAAACATCCTGGGAAATAGGAATGCTAAGACACAAAATTTTGGGACTTGATGCACATACCAAAGAGCTAAGCAGGGATGTAACTTATCACATGCAAACCCATTTCAACCAAAAGGTGAAGGAAGGAATGTCCACCTGATGAAGCAGCAGCTAGGAGCTGTGAGACATTTATGGCAATTCATATTTACTCTTAAGTGAGAATCAAGTGCAAAAACAATCCAGAAAATAAAATGCACCTGAGGTAAAGGCCCTTGGTCTTTTTTCCTAGAGCCTCTCTCACAGTTCCTCCAAGGCATTGTTCACAATGTGTCATTCTTTTGATGGTGTTCTGACAGGGGTAATCAGGATAACAAGGTATGGTACCTTCCAGCAGGGTCCTAGTTTCCTTTAGACATAACATTCTAGTCATTTGTTGAAGATAAGAGGTCATATAATCTCTTCTGCAACTGCTTCTCAGCTGAACTTGGGACATTGTTGTCAGAACCCGTGAGGGCTAGAATGCTATTCAAAGGCCAATGGGTGGGGGTTCAGGCTGGGGGCAAGGGGCATTCATCAGAAGCATCTGGTTTGCTGACCCAGCTGAAAAGATGAGGGGCAATCACACTGGCATATCAGCTTTCAGCAAGTCCAAGGTTTGTGGCCATTTGAAGCAGTTTGTAGTCCAAAGCTGATTCATGGATGGTGTCCGTAAGCTGAGTGGAGATCTGCTGGGATAGATATAGACTAGAGACAGAAGTTTAGAACCTTAAAGGAAAATCTTACATTTATAACTTCCCTTTAAGGAATAAGCAGTAGGTAGAGAAATTTAGGTTTTTGATTGATGGACATATTTATCTAGAGTCTATTTGACTGTGACAAGTGAAGCCAAGCTTACATTAATTTAAAGTTTACAAAAAAGAGATGAAAGGTTCAGGTATACTAGCATTACCACTGTTTACAATCATAGCAAAAACTTTGAGACCCCCCTAAAAAGTGATTTTGATTTAAAAATATTAACAGATTTTCCTCGGACCAGGATTGAAGTATATCAATGAATAGATTGAACAGAGATTTTTTTTTTTAGCACAATGAGGAATAACTTTTAGTCTATATTTAGAAAACAAAGGAAATTTTAAAATTTGCATTTGTGACTATAATAGTAGTGAGTACTTTACCAGAACCAGATTAAAAGCTTATCAGAATTCCATTGATCAATATGTTAAAACTCTGAACCTTTGACGTCTTAACATCGTATGTCATCTTTAAGCTTTATTATTATTATTAAAATTATTTTTCTCCAGTCCTTACAACTCACACAAACCTCAAACCATTTTCCACTCATTTACAATGAGATATAAGTGATAGGTTACTGAGAGCAGTTTCTACAAAGTAAGTTCTTTTAAACAGAGGAATAGTAAAACATGTTTTGTGAGTTCACCTTTCTCACCAGGAAACACAACAGCTCTAGAAAAAGTAAAGTGTGGTTTTCAGATATGAAATACATTGACCAGGCAGCTGCTGCTAAATGGATAAACCTCCAGTTCGCCATCAACATTATCAGAGATCAGAGAAGGATAAATTTGAGCAGGAAATATACACCAAATGGCCTCTGTATCAGTAAATGACAGAGACTTACCAGCTACCTGGAAAGTTACCATAGGCAATCTCTACAATCGCATGGAAGTAGATTGGCTTCAGTCTCTAGCAGTCACACAGGGAAGCATTAACTCTCTGACTGCCTCACAGGGCGACATCAACCTTCAGCTGCCAGACCCACAAGACTTTCCTGTGAATAAGAAAGTTCAGAGGTTGGCCTAGCTTCATGAGGCAAAGAGAGGCAATCAATTCTCCAGTGCCCTGCTTGTCCACAGTCTCAGGAGGGTCCTGGTGGCAGGCAAAGTATGGGGCAGTTCTCCCAGTGGTTAGCATTACCACAATCCAGGTGAAGTCATCGTCTTTGGAGGAGATCTTAGGGCTGCCCCTAGAAGCTCGAATTTTTACCTAATACAGGAAGCCTTTTTCACTAATCACTTTAAATGCTATACTCAGCAGATCTTTGAAAAGGTTTTGACGGCTATCTATTAAGTACATCTGCCTTTAAATAAACTTTGTTTGATTTTAGTTACTTGTTTTAGGCTTAACCATGAAAACATATACACAAGGTAAATACAGCTATCCTCGTCGGGGAATTACATTTGTTCTTAGACTACAGAGTTCTGAGCATGTCAAAGAATTTGATCATTTATAAGGTAACTGGTTATTAACTGACATGCCCTAATTATAGACTTTTTAAAAACTACAATATGGGACTATAGAGATGGCTCAGCAGTTAAGAGCACTGACTGCTCTTTGGAAGGTCCTGAGTTTAAATCCCAGCAACCACATGGTGGCTCACAACCATAGGTAATGAGCTCTGATGCCCTCTTCTGATGTGTCTGAAGACAGATACAGTGTACTTAGATATAATAATAAATGAAATCTTTAAAAAAAAAAAGTCTACAATACTTCAATTGAGGCTCTTTTAGTACCAAAATAAAATTTCAAACTGTAAATGCAGCCCATAGAGACATTATGAATCTTTCAGTTTATTGTAAGACTCAGTTTACCCAGGTAACTAAAGTTTAACAAAGATAGCAAGGACAAATGTCCCTCAACAGAGGGATGGATACAGAAAATGTGGTACATCTACACAATGGAGTACTACTCAGCTATTAAAAACAATGAATTTATGGCTGGGCAGTGGTGGCGCACACTTTTAATCCCAGCACTTGGGAGGCAGAAGCAGGCAGATTTCTAAGTTCGAGGCCAGCCTGGTCTACAGAGTGAGTTTCAGGACAGCCAGGACTACACAGAGAAATCCTGTATCAAAAAAAAATGAATTTATGAAATTCATAGGAAAATGGATGGATCTGGAGAATATCCTCCTGAGTGAGGTAACCCAATCACAAAAGAACACACATGGTATGCACTCTCTGATAAGTGGATATTAGCCCAGAAGCTCAGAATACCCAAAATACAATCCACAAAAAACTCAAGAAGGAAGACCAAAGTGTGGATACTTCATTCCTTCTTAAAAGGGGGAACAAAATACCCATGGAAGGAGTTGCAAAGACAAATTATGAAGCAGAGACTGAAGGAAGGACAATCCAGAGACTGCTCCACCTGGGAATCCTTCCCATATTCAATCATCAAATCCACACTATTGTGAATGCCAGCAAGTGCTGGCTGACAGGAGCCTGATGTAGCTGTCTTCTGAGAGGCTCTGACAGTGCACAACTAATACAGAAGTAGAGGCTCACAACCATCCATTGGACTGAGCACAGGGTCCCCAGTGAAGGAGCTAGAAAAAGGACCCAAGGAGCTGAAGGGTTTGCATCCCCTTAGGATGAACAACAATATGAACTAACTAGTACCCTCAGAGCTCCCAGGGACTAAAACTCCAACCAAAGAGTACACATGGTGGAACTAATGGCTCCAGCAGCATTTGTATAGCAGAAGATGGCCTAATCAGTCATCAATGGGAGGAGAGGCTCTTGGCCCTGTGAAGGTTCTATGCCCCAGTGTAGGGGAATGCCAGGGCTAGAAAGCAGGAGAGGGTGGGTTGGTGAGCAGGGGGAGGGGGGAAAGGGGAGGGAACAGGGTTTCTTTTTTTCTTTTCTTTTTTTTTTCTTTTTTTCGGAGGGGAAACTGGGAAAGCAGACATCATATGACATGTAAATAAAGAAAATATCTAATAAAAAATTAAAAAATAAAGTGAAAAGCAAAATTACTAGAAGAAATTTTGTATACATCAAACCACTGATGCTTATAGACTCAATGAATTTTGAGACCATTCAGGGACAAACATTTTGGTTTAGCGTTATTAAACAACATTATTCTGAGATAAAGCTGACATACAGAAGGTCTGTTATTTAGCCATATACTAAAAACAGTAAATGGTTACTGAATGCCGTAAACAAAAGCCTCATGTATGGTGCCTTGATAGAGGAATAAAAAGTAATGCACTTTTAATTATAGCCCTTCAGTATTGGGTGTTTTCCTTTTTTGTTTTTGTTTGTTTGGTTTTTGGTTTTGGTTTGGTTTGATTTGGTTGGTTGGTTTTGTTGTTCGTTTGTTTGTTTTTGGTTGGGTGGGTGATTGGTTGGTTTGGTTAGTCGGGCATTATATCAGTGAAAATTACAGAGGTAAAAGAGAGAATTTCCTATATTCCCTATCTGTAAAGCTTTTGTTAAAAAAAAAAAAAAAACTTTTTATTGATTCTTTGTGGATTTCACATCATGCACCTCAATCCCACTCGTCTACCCATCCCTCCATTTCTGCCCTCTGCCCTTGCAACCTCCCTCACAAATGAATATAAAGAATACAAATAAATAAATAAAGTCACCTTGCCATAAGAGTTGTCACGGTGTGTCACACAGTATACCCTTTGCCCAAACAGCTTTAATTGCAAATGTTCGTTACAATGAGTCACCGGTCTGGGTCCAGGCCTCTGGCTTCTGCTACACTATCAATACTGGACCCTCACCCAGACTTCTTTTGGATATTCTGTTGTTGCCCTGTATCATGGAGATCCTGCAGCTTTGGTTCTATAGGATTGTCCTCCTCATGAACTTCAGGAGATCATAGATGACGTAGATGTTGGCATGGACCAACTCCTAGTCTTAGATCTGAGCCTGGATGATAGCTGAGTTGGCCAGCCCAACAGCTCTCCTGCTTTGCCCAGGTAAGGGGCGAGGCAGCACTCCTGCCTGCAGCAGCTGGCAAAGGACATGACTGATTCTCCCTCACTCACACTCTTGGAGCCAGCTCTGCCACACTCACGCCACCAGGGCCGTCTCTCCAGCACTGCTCTGGTGAGGGGCACTGCCAGGTCACCCCAATCAATGGCACAGCCCACAAGAGAATGGGCTTGTGTCCCACTCTCATTCCCTCAAAGCCAATGCTCCCTTGCCTATGCCATCAAGGCCAGCTCTACTGCACTGTCTAGGTAAGGTGCAGGGCCCACTCTCCCAAAGCTGCTGTCCTGCACTCATTCCCTCTGGGCTGGCTCATCCTGATCCATGCCACCCTATGCTTTATGGGTGAGGTATGTGGCCCACTCTTCCAAGTGCTGCAGCCTTTGAGGGGCAGTATCTGCTCACCTGCTGTCACATCCTTGAGGCCAGCTATCCCATGCTGCTCAGGTGAGAGGTGAGGTCATCCTTCTTGGGTCCATGCCCTCTGGGCTGATTCAGCTACACACCCACCACTTGGTAGAGCTCTACTGTGCTGCCCAGGTGAGAGGCTGAACCTGCTCTCCAGAGTGCTGAAGCTGGTGAAGGGTGGGGCCAGCTCTCCTGCTTGCATGCTCTTGGGACCAGCTTTCCCATGCTGCCTCGGCGAGGCCAGTTGCACAGCCCTGGAACATCAACATGGCCCCAGGCAGAAGCCCAGAGCATGAACTTCCACATGATCTTTGGTGGTAACATGAGTCACAGAAATCGACACAGACCCTGAAAAGGATCCTGGTGGCAGCATGGTACAAGACATCATCATGGCCTCAGGTGGCCACCAAGGCCACTCACATCAGGATATTCCTCACCACCTCTCTTCATAAGTCACAAATTGCTCTGCTTCTCTCTCTTTCCCAATCTCTCCACCACACACTTGCTCATCATACTGGGGCTTCTCAGGTGTCTCCTGCGGGCCAAAGCTTTTTATTTTTTATTTTTTATTTTTAATTATTTAATTCTTCTCTCATATAATACATCCCAACTGCAGCCTCTCCTTCCTTCCCCTCCTACATACCCCTCAGATCTACCACTCCTCCATTTCCCTCCCAGTGATATCAACCAAACTCAGAATATCATGAGACAATAAGACTAGGTATAAACACTCATACCGAGGGAGTGGTTGCCTCATACCGATGAGGCAACCCAGTAAAAGGAAATAGGCTCCATGGCCAGGCAAAAAAGTCAAAGACACCCCCACTCCACTGTTAGGATTCCAACAAAACCCTGTGGTTAAAGAACCATGGCATGTATGTAGAGGTCCTGGTATAGACCTATGAAGACTCTGTGATTGCTGCTTCAGTCTCCATGAGCCCTATGAGCCATGCTTAATTTATTCTGTAAGACGTGTACTCCTGATGACTTTGATGGCTCTGGCTCCTACAATCCTTCCTCTCTCTTTTCTGCACAGTCTCCTAATCTCTGCTTAATGTTTAGCTGCAGATCTCTGTATTTGTTCTCATCAGCTGCTGGAATAAGCCTCTCTAATGATGGTTTGACTGTCCTATGAGTATAGCAGAATACCATTAGGAAGCATTTCATTAACTTTTCTGCCCATCATGTTTAGTTCTACTTTAATGTCTGAGCTTTTCAGCTTCCAGATCTGGGCTATCTAGGCAGGGTTGGGCATGGGCTACCTTTCATGGTGTGGGCCAGTGATGGTTAAATCAGTCATTGGTTGGGCACTCCTACGAACTCCACCATTGCTCCAGTGTATCTTCTTGCAGGTAGGGCAGGTTGTAGGTAACAAATTTTGTGGTTGGACTGATGTTCCAGTTCCATCACTGGGAGCCTAGCCCAGTTATAGAAGATAGCTAGTTCAGGCTCCATATACTTTATTACTAGGATTCCTCATTAGGATCAACCGTATAGGTTCCTGGAAGCTTCTGCTGCACTAGGCTTCCATATTGCCCCCTAAATGCCCACGTATTTTTCCTCTCATACAAATCATCTCTCCCTATACTCTTTCTCTCCCTCCCTTCTTTCTGCTTCTGATCCCTCCTCTTCCTATCCTCACCTACCCCAGTCCACCCACAAAATCTATTCTATTTCCCCTTTCCAGGGGGATTCATGTCACTCCAAGAATTCTCTTTATTTAATTTCTCTGGATCTGTGGATTGGAGTGTGATTATCCTTTACTTAATAGCTAATGTCAACTTATAAGTGAATACATATAATGTTTGTCTTTCTGGATCTGGGTTACCTCACTCAGGATGATTTTTTTTATAGTTCCATTCATTTGCCTGAAAGTTTCATGATGTTAATTTTTCTAACATATGAGTAATATCCCATTGTATAAATGTGCCATGTTTTCCTTACCCATTCTTTGGTTGAGGGACATAGATTGTTTCCAGTTTCTGACTACTATAAATAAAACTGCTATGAACATAGTTGAGCAAGTGTCCTAGTGGTAGGATGAAGAGTCTTTTGGGTTTATTCTCAAGAGTAGCTGAATCTTGAGGTAGCTCAAGTCCCAATTTTCTAAGGAATCACCATATTGACTTCCGTAGTGGATATACAAGTTTGTACTCCCTTGCTCCACATCTTCTCCAGCATGCCATTTGTGTTGTTGATCTTAGCCATTATGACATGTGTAAAATGGAATCTAAAATTAGTTTTAATTTGGGCTGGAGAGATGGCTCAGTGGTTAATAGCTCCGACTGCTCTTCTGAAGCTCGTGAGTTCAAATCCTAGCAACCACATGATGGCTCACAACCATCCGTAATGAGATCTCATGCCCTCTTCTGGGGTGTCTGAAGATAGCTACAGTGTACTTACATATAATAAATAAAGACATCTTTTAAAAAAAAAAAAAAGAACCTCATGTTCTTGTTATCTATTAAAAATTAGTTTTAATTTGCATTTCATTATTAGTTAAGGGTGTTGAACATTGCTTTAAGTGTTTCTCTTCCATTTCAGACTCCTCTGAGGAGAACTCTCTGTTTAAGTCTGCACCTCGTTTTTTTAAATGGATTGTTTGGTTTGTTGATGTCTAGTTTCCTGAGTTATTTATATATTTTGGATATTAGCCCTCTATCAGATGTAGAGTTGATGAAATTCTTTTTCCATTCTATAGGCTGCTATTCTGCCCTATTAAAGGGTTCCATCACCTTACAGAAGTTTTTCAGTTTCATGAGGTTCCATTTATTAATTGGCAATCTTAGTGCATGAACTATCCGTGTTCTGTTCAGGAAATTGTCCCCTATGCCAATGTGTGCAAACGACTGAGTTTGGCATCCATGTAGTGGGTATGTATACTGAGGCAGGCAGTCGTTGTAGGTCAGTGCTCAGAGCCATTGACTGGGTGGATCCAGATACCTACAAGAGCTGCATCCAAGGGCAGCCAGCAATTAGAGAAGTAACTCTGCAGACGCTTTTCTGAGGGAACAAAGATTAATTTTCTGGAGCTTGAACTCTCTGTGGCTGGTGGAAAAACTATGAACTCTTTTAAGTACTTAGGGCTGTCAAGAAATGCAAGGAGAGAGAGAAAATTTATATGTATACACACACACACACACACACACACACACACACACACACACACACACAGTTGATAGGTGGGAAAAAACAATGGTCCAGCCGCACCACACCATTCTTTATTCTTTCTTCCATAGCTTATATAGCCCAGCAAAATCTTTCAAGCAGTAACAACTATAATGTGATTATATTTTAGTTTTCTTCTAGTGAATGATTAATGAAAAAAAACCAGTGTGTTTTCCAATGCCTTTACAAGAAATAGCACTAAAGGTAAAGAAAACAAATTATTCTCAAAAACCCACATACATTCATAACCAAGGAACTTGTTGTGCATTAACAAAGTGTAAGCAAGCAAAAGTAGTTTTTCTTAGCCAGTTTCTCTTACTGGCAGGCAGCAATTTGCAGTTACAAAGAAAGAAATAATTATTTTATTATTAATCTTTAAAAGTAATCTTGTAAAAATCTTAAAAGACTCACAAATCTAAACTTTTATAAAAAAAAATCAGTCATATCTATCTTAAATCCTCTGAATGTATATCTACTCATCAGCAATTTTTCATAAATCATATCAGGAAGCAGAGGGCAAATATGGGTATAAGAAACCAATTATCGCCAGTCCAGCCTCCGTGAAAGTCATTACAACCCGTGTTGTCATTATTCTTGCTCCCTGACCACAAAAGGTCCCTAGCTTAACTAATAACAGTCTGCCTTTCTAAACTTCATATTGTTCCCTAAGATTATTTACATGAGAGCCAGTAGTAAAAATCGTCTTAACCTAGCTTCACTAACAACTTTATTTTCCAAAATGTTTTCTAAGGGTGGTGGTCTTTGCTGACAATCTCCATCTCTAAGTTCTTCTCTAGGGTGGTGATAGAATCATAATCTGCTCCAGCAGCAATGCCTGAAAGAGATCAAGCATTAATATTGTGAGTACTGGCCCATGAGGGACTTGAATTCCCCTTAGAGGGTTCATATAATTCTTAGATTAAGAGGGATGTGAGGACAGCAAGCAAAGCAGAACTTCATAACAGCATAAAGTCATCAGGACACATAGTCCTCTGGGTGATGACACACCAATGCTCACCCATGTGGCTGTGGTAACCTGTGGGCTACATCCCATGAGTTATAAAGCCATTGTTGTTCCTCTTGCATGGCCCTTGGCAAATATGGTCAAGGCTGTTTCCTACTTTCTCTTCTAGCAGGTTCAGTGTGTCTGGTTTTATGTTCTTTGATTCACTTGGACTTGAGTATTGTGCAGGGTAATAAATGTGGATTTATCTTCATTCTTCTGCAGACCAATGTAATATTAAACCAGCACAATTTGTTAAAGATGCTTTCTTTTTTCAATTATGTATTTCTGTCTTCTTTATCAAAAATTAGGTGTCCATAGGTATGTGGATTTATGTCTGCATCTTAAGTTTGATGCCATTGATCAACCTGTCTGTTTTCACGCCAATACCACACAGTTTTTATTACTATAGCTTGGTAGTTCAGTTTAAAATCAGGGATAGTGATACCAGAAGGTTTTATATAATACAGGACTGTTTTAGATATCCTGGGTTTTTTGTTTTTCTATATAAAATTAAGTATTTTCCTTTCAAGGTTTGTAAAGAATTGTGTTAGAATTTTAATGGGCATTGTGTTGAAACTGTAGAATGCTTTTGGTAGAATGACCATTTTTAATATGTTAATTCTACGAATCCATGAGTGTGGGAGACCTTTCTGTCTTCTAATTTTTTCATAATTTCTTTCTCCAAAACTTGACTTTTTTTATAAAGTCTTTAAATTGCTTAGTTAGTTGCCCCAAAATATTTTATATTGTTTGCAACTATTGTAAAGGGTGTTGTTTCTGTGATTTCTTTCTCATTTTGGTTTGGCACTTGTATGTAGATGGGCTACTGATATTTTCTAGTTAATCTTGTATCCAGCCACATCATTGAAAGTGTTCTTCAGCTCTAGGAGTTCCCTGGTAGAATTTTAGGGGTTACTTATTTATAATAGCATATCATCTGTAAATAGCAATACTTCAGTCTTTATTCTTTCCTTTCCAATCTGTATCTCCTTAATCTCCTTCAGCTGTCTTATTGCTCTAGCTAGAACTTCAAGTACTATATTGAACAGATATGGAGAGAGTGGACAGCCTTATCATGTCCCGGATTTTAGTG
>JADRCD010194959.1:0-14686 GCA_019843815.1 Montemys delectorum | reverse complement strand
TCCTTTGCTGCAATAGCTAGCTGTGCCTGCAGAAGGGAGAGGGAATAATAAACAGGTGATCCCGGCACTCAGGAGGCAGAGGCAGGAGGATCTCTGTGAGTCTGAGGCCAGCCTGGTCTACAGAGAGAGTTCCAGGACAGCCAGGGCTACACAGAGAAACCCTGTCTCAGGCCCTCTCCCCACAAAAGGAACAGAGGACCTGAGACTTGAGGACTGAGGTAGAGCCCAGTGGCTTCAGTCTGCTCTGGCCTGCCTGCCTGACATAGTCAGCTGCTTCTGCCTCCCCATGAACTGGTCTGTCCCTCAGCCCTGAGGGCATCCAGTTTTATGCTCCCACAGAGCCGTCAGTAAGATAGGGCTTTGATTCAAGGCCTACTGACACCCTCTGCCTCTGTGCTGAGACAAGGACA
Source organism: Montemys delectorum (assembly GCA_019843815.1). NCBI lineage: Eukaryota > Metazoa > Chordata > Mammalia > Rodentia > Muridae > Montemys > Montemys delectorum. The sequence continues at coordinate 14,276 of JADRCD010194959.1, read as the reverse complement.
AGATGGGGCCAGCTGTGTGTTTTATCTACCATGGGAACACCGGCCATCCTTTGCCTAGGGGCATGTCTTTCTTAACTTGCCCCTGATTTGACTTTCAAACTCAGACATACTTCAAGAGTAGAAGACCCCTACCAATGGTAGTGGAGACAGCATGCCAGGCCCTCCCCAGCTGTCATACTCAGTGCAGGATTAATGTTCCTGTTTGAAACAGCCACTCTGAGCCAGTGCCCAGCTTCAGCAGCCCCAAAGAGGAGGAAGGCCCAGGTTGTAGGTTTGGTTAAGGGACAGGGTGGGGGAAGAGCAGTTGTCCTCTATGGTGGACGGTCAAGACTCATGGGTGTCATCTGTTTGAGATGAATAGGTGTGAAAGGGCTGTCCTTGATTTCCGTCACTGTATAAGAGCTGAGAAGGGAAGAGGCCTAAGGAGAGGTCCCTATCCCAAGCTACACAGGCTGGCTGACACCCTTGAATGCAGGCTGGTGTAGCCTGGACACATCTGACTGTCTCAGGATGATGGGACATTTAGCCTTGTTAACAGGCAATGCTGCGCTGTCACAGACTCGGGAGCAGGAAGCTTGGTCTTTAGTGTGACCTTTGTCCTATGATCTTGGTGTCACAACGGACCTGCTCACTAGAAAGGTCAGACATAGCTCAGAGCTTCCTGTTTCATTTCTTTTCCTCGCCCCTGGGCTCTCAGAAGACTTGGAAGTTGACAAGGTCTGAAGAAGTGGATATGGAAGCTTTGGGGTCTTAGGCCTTCAGGAAGAGTTCCTAGAGAGAAAGCCAGGTATACAGACCCCTGCAGCTCAGGAGGGTCCAGAGCAGGCCTGATGCAACACACTGCCCATCTGGTCTACGGGTGTTGCCTATATTCTGCGGAGCTGCCTCTGGGGCGGCTCCCCAAAGGCCACGTTTCCTGTCCTCGGCTCACATGGCGTCGGCTGGCAGGGAGCCTAGCCCAGCAGGCCTGTTGCTGGGCATCTCCTGAGTGGATAAGAACCTCCTAGCACAAAGGGGCATTTATAGGCAGGGATGGCATGAATCCATGTGAACACAGGGAGGACAGAAATAGCCTTTCACAGAGCACCAGCAGGGCTGGGCTCGCCTGCCCTGAACGGGGGCAGATTTCCAGCTCCTTCTTCAAGTGAACAAGTTGTCTGGGGTCAGTTGTGAGATTCCTGGTCCTGGGGAGGAGACTCCCTGTCACCTTAGGCTGAGATGGAGGAGGAAATAGAGACAGAAGCAGGGAGAGAGAAGAAATGGGAGAAGAGGAGGGGAGAGATGGAGCCCCAGGTCACTCCTCTGCTAAGATGCTGGGGCTCAGTGGTGACATAGATCACTTAGGTCTGGGGAATGCCCTCCCTCACCTCTCCTCTCACTAAGGTGAGAGCTGGTGTCTCACAGTCAGAGTGTGACTTCTGAGTCCCTGTTGGTGCCATCTTCCCTATATGTCCACCTTGGTCTGTGTGATTTCTTCTTTATCTACTGACTCTCTGAGTACATCCAAAAAGAATGATCTTTTTAGTTGGGTGGTGGCGCACGCCTTTAATTCCAGCTCTCAGGAGGCAGAGGCAGAGGCAGGTGGATGCTGAGTTCGAGGCCAGCCTAGTGTACAGAGCGAATTTCAGGACAGTCAGGGCTACATAGAGAAACCCTGTCTCAAAAAACAAGAACAAAACCAACCAACAAGAAAGATTGATGATCCTTTTGATGCCACAGACTTGGAAAATAGGAAAGAAAGGGGGTTCAAGGTTCTGAGGTGGCTGGAGCATCACACCAGTCGAGGCAGGGAGCAGCTACCAAGAGGGAGCTGGAGAGATGGCTCAGAGGTTAAGAGCACTGGCTGCTCTCCCAAAGGTCCTGAGTTCAATTCCCAGCAACCACATGGTGGCTCACAACCATCTATAGTGGGATCTAATGCCTTCTTCCGGTGTGTCTGAAGACAGCAACAGTGTACTCATATACTTAAATAAAACTCTTTAAAAAAAAGAAAAGAAAGCTACCAAGATGAGTCAGGGATGGGAGAGGGGAATTCCACTCTGAGGAACTTCCAGAAAGATTGTCACTTCCCAAAAGTCATGCCTCTAGCCACTATGGTTGGATTGTTTCCACCCATTGTATATGCATATTTATGTGCATGTATGTATGTGCATGTGTACATGTGTGTGAACATGCTTATGGTGGCTGTCAAAATCATGTGTCATTGCTCATGAACTATCTATATCATCATCATCATCATCATCATCATCATCATCATCATCATCATCATCTTTTTGAGACAGATCTCTCACTTGCCTGGGCCTTTCTAAGTAGGCTAAGCTGGGTGGCTACTGAGCCCAGGGATCCACCTGTCTCTGCTTCCCTAGTGATGGGATTGTAAATCCATACCAGCATCCCTGGTTTTTTTTTTTTGAATCAAACTCAGATTCTGGTTCTTGTAAGGCAAGCATGTAACCACCTGATCTACGTCCCCAGGCTCCTTCCACTTTTAATAAGTACCACGCAATGGCCACCAGGTCCCAGCACATGCAGCCCAGGAATGCATCACAAGCACTGCCAAACCACAGTTCATCTGTTAGAACTTTCATAGCGTCTGTGTGTTTAAAACCAATACTGATACAGTGACCTGGAGAGATTAAGACGTCGCTGCTGCGTTGTTAGAAACAGAGATTGGAAAGTTAAAGGCTTGGCCGATACAGGATTTCTTTTTCCTTAGCATGAACAAAGGTTTGTGACAAGGTGTCTCCCGGGCTTGGGCCTCTTTACATGCTTTTGTAGAGTCTGACTTCTGCCCTCAAGGCAGCCTTAGGCACAACAACCAAGGAATAATTTAGGTTTCCAAGAGGGGAGTGATTTAAGCACACGGAATTATATACTATATTCACTCGGTGGGATGTTGTGACAGTCACTGGCCATTGAGGCCAGGCACCAACATAGATGTGTGTTTACAAAAGACTCCAGAGAAGGACAGGCTATCTAAGCCCCTGTGATTATTGTGGGTTCCAGAATGTCTGTGCGAGGCTGGGAATGGACAGGACAAGGGTTTGTTTTCAATATATCATCTATCTGTCTATCTATTAGTTTATCAATCTATCTGTCTATCCATCTATCCATCCATCTGTCATCTGTTATCTATCTGCCTGTCCATCTATCCATTCATGTATCATCTACCTATCTGTCAACCATCTATATATCCATCTATCCATCTGTCTGTCTGTTTTCAGACGGTATCTCATTACACAGCCTAGGCTTACCTCCAAGTCACCATCCTTCTGCCTCAGCTTTCTGCTACCAAATCTGGCCAAGTTGTATTTTCTTTCTGTGTCTGTGTTTAGGGGTGGGGGGCCACGTGTACATCATAGGGCATAAATGGAGTTAGAGGAAAACCTTGAGTGTTTGTTGATCCTCACCTTCTGGTCTGTGGTGTGCGTGCTCACTGTTGCATACATCTGGCTAGGCACTCTTGACCTTCCTGGGATTCTCATCTCTGCTTCCTATACTACCATAGGAGCACTGGGATCATAGATGTGAGCTACAGCCCACTGTCCTTAAGTGGGTTCTAGGGATCCAAGTACAGATCCTGACACTTGTGAGTCAAGTGCTTCATTCACTGAACCATCTCTCCCCTGCGCCCCACCCCTACTGTGTCTTCTTTATAAACTTTCCCAGAGCTTGGTTTAAATATATGCATACTTAAATCTTTTTCTTATTATAAAAGCATGTTCTCTGTTAGCAAACTTAGAAAACCAAAGTGAATGAGGGGAAAAAAAATACTCCTGCCCAGAAATAACAAATGTCCTCATTTGGTCAGTAATCACCACTGGGCCTGGGAGACGTCCTCTGCAGTGTTTACTCCTGTCCCTTACACAGCATGTCCCATGGACAGCATGGGGCTGATCTTGGTGCACTGGGCCTGCTTGTTCGCTTGGCTGCTGCTCTCAGGTAGTCCCTCCTGCTCCTGGGACCACAGACATGTCCTTCTAGCAGTGACTAACAGAAGCTCCCAGAAACACAAGTGGAACACGTGTGTAGTCACAGCTGGGAACCAGCCACAATTCAGCTGACAGAAAGACAGGTGAGCTGAGAATGCCCTTCCCATAGGGCAAGGGGAGGGTCTGACACCTGCTGATCTGCCACCAAAGATGGAAACACATCTTCTCATCTGTTTCTGGTGCCTTCCTATGAGGATCTTTCCGTAGGTGCCACATTCTCCCTGAACCATGCTATACGGATGCATCTTTCCAAGCCATAACATTGATTTTTCGAGACTGGCTCTCACTGTGTAGCCAAAGCTAACTTCCAATCCGCTGGCTTCAGCCTCTCGGATGGCTGCTAGGAATACAGGCGCCATGGCGATCTCACAAACAACCGCAGACAACTCTATTTTATTCCATTTTATGGACACTCTGTGGCCTATCCAGCCTGATTGTCATTGTTACTATCTCTAAAATCACGTCTTCTAAAAATGATGGAGCTAACTTCTTCTGGTAGCTAACTCTGTGCTCATACTTAGCTGATTAAAGAATTAATTTCTTTTTAAAAAAGATTTATTTATTTATGTATTTACTTATTTTATGTATGTGATTATACTGTCTCTTTCTTCAGACACACCAGAAAAGGGCATTGGATCCCATTACAGATGGTTGCAAGCCACCGTGTGGTTGTTGAGAATTGAACTCTGGGGTTGGAGAGATGGCTCAGCCATTAAAGGCTAGGCTCACAACCGAAAATATAAGAGAATTGAACTCAGGATGTCTGGAAGAGCAGTCAGTGCTCTTAACCGCTGAGCCATCTCTCCAGACCCAAGAATTAATTTCTAAAAGCCAATTATTGATTCGGTGGTCAGTGGTCCTTGCTCCTGTACTCACACCCGGTGGGATCGTCCCTAGGAGTAACTCAGGGCTGGTTTGAGTGGCCAACACATCACAGCAGAGGTGACTCAAGCAGCCCTGAGGTGGCACCCATGTGAACAAACAGTTGCACCGACTTATCCTGAGCAAGATTCACCTGGAAGGCAGGACCTACCTCAGCCCAGCACCCTCTGACTGCAGCCTCTGTGAGACTACAGCCAATCCCCCTGTGACCTCAAGCTCAGTCACTTGCTACTGCCCTGGGGCTGCAGGTGGTGGTAGAACAAGGGCCATTGCAGCATCCTATGAAGGACTCAAAGAGACAGGCTGGGGGGAAGATCCACCTCTGCCAGCCAGCATCTCTGCCCAGGTAGCCCGGGGGGAGGATTAGATGCAGATGGGAGATTGTGCCATCATGCACCCTCATCCCCAGGGCAAGCTTGAGGCAGAGCGTGGACTCACTGCTGTTTATGGCTGTTTGGTTTGTATGTACCTCTTTGCAACATGTGTATTCCTGGAGTCTTTAGATCCCAAGAGAAGGCATTGGATGTCCTGGAACTAGAATTAGAAATGGTTGTAAGCGGACATATGGGTGCTAGGGATTGAACCTGGGTCTTCTGGAAGAGTAGCCAATGCTTTTAACTTGAGTCGCCTCTCAGCCCCAACTAGCTGTTCTTCTATCTGCTGCAGCTCCTTTTTCTTTTCTTTCTCTACCTCCTTCTCCTCTTCCTCTTCTCCCCCTCCCGCTTCCCTTTCCTTGTTTTGATACTAGGAACGAAGGGTCAAATGCATGTCAGGCAAGGGCTCTGTCAGTGACAGAGTTCAGAGTGTCAGTTCAGTAACTCCATCACCAGTCCACCTTACCCACCATTGCGTTGAGGCAGTTCTCATCAAGTTGTCCAGGTTGCTCTTGAGCTCATGACTCTCCTGCCTTCTCTGGAGTCGCTGGGATTACAGATGTTTGCCACAGGCCTGACTTTCATGTCTCTTTTTGGTGCCTAAGCCTAAAAACTTGGTTTTTTCATCTTTTCTGTATTGGTGTTCTTTCAAGTCTTTACATTATTGACACATCTTTTTCTGATATATGTTTTATAAATCTTTTTCCCAGTTCTGTACCCCAGCATCCCACCCCTCCTTTCCCAAGAGGCTGAGACTGGCATCCCGCTTGCCTGCCTTCTCTCATTTCCTTTCTTCCTTTCTTCCTTCCTTTCTTTCTTTCCTTCCTTCCTTCCTTCTTTCTTTCTTTCCTTCCTTCCTTTCTTTCTTTTTTTAAAGATTTAGTTATTCATTTAATGTATGAGTACACTGTTGCTGTCTTCAAACACACCAGAAGAGGGCATCAGATCCCACTATTGATGGTTGTGAGCCACCATGTAGTTGCTGGGACTTGAACCCAGGACCTCTGGAATAACACTCCGTGCTCTTAACGGCTGAGCCAACTCTCCAGCCCCTCTCTTATTGTCTTAATGGTGGCTTTTGATAGCCCAAGCCTTGAATTTCATCAAGTCCAGTTAATCACTTTTCAGGGTAACACTTTCCAGAGGCCTCTATCCCAGGCTGGCAAAGGCCAGTTCCAGGCCCAAGAGCCTGCTGGAGGCTCCAGGGTACTGTAGTTCCTTCCCGCTGAGCGCTTCGCCAGGCTTGACCAGCAGAGGGCACTGAGGTGCTGCGGGACGCCGGGCTCCTCTGGGCTCCAGAGGACTTGAGCTGGGACATTTCCCAGGCCTTGCGTGCTCAGCGATGCTACAAATCTCTAGACCTTTTTATTTTCCCATAAACCAAAAGCTGGCAACGGCCCCAATCTGCTTACTTTCTGTTTCCCTGGTTTCCGATCACTCTAGAGACCTTATTTCAGTAAAGCCACACATTGTGTGGTTCTCCTGGAACTGACTTCTTCTCTCCCCCCCCCCCGCCCCCCCAGCTGACCACATCATAGTGGATGTCTGGATTTCCTTCCTTTTCAGGGAAGGCATTCGATCACGTGGATAGACAAGTTGCTTACCTCGTCATCTGCTGATGGCCATGTGAGTTGTACCCATGTCCTGACTCTGTCATGTACACAGGCAGACACGACATGCTACCCAGTGTGTGAAGAGGTGACAGGGATCGGGGGAGGAATCACCCCCTGGCACTGATCAGTGTTAAGACAGAGTAAAGCTTAGGTTGACCGGGAATGGAACCCTCCAGAGCCTGCACACATGCTCAGAAGTTTGCTGGTGCTAGGCTGGGGTGACATTGACTATGAGCACTACTTTGTGCTCCCTGCTCCCCCACACCTCTTAAATGTCTCTCCACTCTCAGTTCTCCCATAAACCTATTCTTACAAAGCACTCACTCTGGGAGCTGAAGATAAGGCTCAGTCAGACCCTGGGCAGGGATGCCAAGGATACCAGCTCCCACACCTGGCACCCTGTCCACCCTGTAGGCTGCAGTCCAACATTTGGGCCTCCCACGCACAGCCCATTTTCCTGTGGAGCTGTTCCTGTCACTGGCTGCCATTCTGTTGGCACCCAGAGGGCTTGCCTGCCACCCAAACAGCAGATGGCCAGGAAAGAGAGCTGGTGCACACATCACCCAGAGGAAAAAAGAATGCAATGGGCAAACTGTGTGGTCAGAGAGGCGTGTAGCTGACACATGGCTTCTTGTTAGGTGATGCCCAGTGCCAGCTGGGACGGTCATTGTGTGGGCAGCGTGGCCTTTGAAGGTTGATAGCCCATGACCCCATGGCGCCTGGGCTGCAGCGGGGGCTGTGTAGGGGGCTGTGTAGGATTTTATGTTTTCTTGTCTCTATTTCCCAGGCTTGCAGTAGGTCCCAGAGATGCAGTCCAGATCCAATTCTCTCCAGTTCTGGTCATAGCTGTGTGACTTGGTCAGATGCTTAGTTGGCACATTAGATGAGCCAGGCCCCAGGCCAGGCACTGCATACATTTTGCCATTCAGGGCCCAGTGTGACTGTGAGTACCACAAGAAATGAAGCACCAGTTCTTGATAAGACAGACATTTCTTCCTTGGCATTGAAAACCATGCTGAGGTTCAGGAAAGGCTTGGGGTGGGAATAGCATACCCTCAAGATCTCACCTTCCTCTCTTCCTGTTTGGCTAGTCTCAAGAGATGGCTCCACCTCCTGCCCCCACAGAGCTGCTTGTGTTCCAGACATCTAGCTTTCATCCCAGCCAGCAGCAAGGAATGAGAGAAAGAAAGGCACACACCCCACTCTTGGAGCTTTTGGAACTTTCTAGATGCCCTTACTTACGTCCAATGGCCAGACTGGCTTCTGGCAGCTCTACCTACAAGAGAATTTGGGAGATGTAGTTTCTATTGCAGTCATGTTTTCAACTAAGGTCGAGTTTTTTCAGGTGTCAGGAAGAATGAAATGGCCGTTGAGCCACATCTCTGGCACAGACCTGTTTTTAGCCAGTTCTAGGAACGCCTGAAGCTTACACCTTACACACTCAGGATAGCTCAATTATACAGCATGAAATTCAGTGATCTATCATGAAACTGTCTCCTTGTTCCTGAGGTTCCCCAGTGCAACCAGGTGCTATGGAGGGTAGTGGATCACTAAGTGGGCCCAGAGATACCATCACTGGGATCGAGTTCAAAATGTTTTTTGCCCTAGAACTTCAGATCTGGAAAGCTCAGTGTGTGCTTGCTCAGCAGTGGTCTCCAGGGGTTTCACACTGGCGAACACTTGAGAGCCCTGATTTGCTCAAGGTCAAGCTAATCCATCCTTATGCAGGTCGCTGTCCCCATCACACCATGGAGATCCATTGCTTGTGCCATCTGCCTCAAGTGTCCCATTAAACAGTGCTCAGCCCAACAGAGTTCCCCTCCCTTCCCCCTCCCCCTTTCCTTCCTCTCTTTTATCTCTTTTTCCCTTTTTTCATTTTGCAGTATTGGGGACCCAGGGCCTCCTGAACAAGCATTCTACTGCTGAACCACACCCTAACCCCCTCACTGGGTGATTCTTGGTAGGTGTTCCTCACTGGGGGCAGGGACTAGGCAGATGCCCCAATGCCAAAGCAACCCAGCCCCTCACTGAGGGGGTGGGATTAATCAGGTGCTCTACCACTGAGCCATGTCCCACCTCTTCCTTTTTCTCTAATAGACAAATTGCAGTAGAATTCTCATGGCACATGGTCTGCCCACACAGAGCATCCATCTTGATGGTTTTTGGTGTTCTCACTGAGCCATGCCTGTCACCAATTGCAGGATGTGTTCAGCATCCTCCGTTTCAATTTCATTTTTGGAATAGCCATATCAAGTGACTGTTTGGATTCTAAAATGACTCCACCTGCTCAGCCCCCACCTCTCCCATGCAAGCATGCTTATTTTTGAATTCAGGTCTTTTTCTTCCTGGAGCCTCTCTGTGCAAATGTGTGAGTCAAATACACAGAGACATGTTCTTTCCATATGCACGGATGAATGGAAGGCGTTTCTTCACTCCTGAATGTTTGCATCCATCATGAGGGCTTCTGCCTGCTTTTCAGGGCCACCTGGCTGGTTCCTGCAGGTCCAGCTCACTGGGACGAGACCAGGAGGCTCACGGTCCCCTCTTCTAGTTTTCTCAGCCGTCATGTCTCAGTTATCTACTGCAGAAGGGTGACTGCCATTTTCCTTCTCTTGCTCCTCCAGACCCTGACCCACATTTCAATGGCTTTAGACACTGACCTAGGCTCCTTCTGACACTCCAAAGCCAAGGATTCTCACTAGGATGGTGTCTCTGTTAGAAAACAGGAAAATGTTTATTGAGCAAATAAATGAATGAATCCCTCAGTCTCATTTAGTACCTCTGGGACCTCGGCCATTTAACTTTCCTGGGCGTTTACCTTCTCCCTCTGTAGAATGGGGACATGAATCCTTATTTATCTACTAAGGGTGATATGAGGTTGATATTTGAAACTGAGAATGGCCTGGGGGTGTCTTAGAGAGTTCACACTGCTTCTTTCTTTCCCATCTAAGAGCACAGAGGCCACTTTGTCAAGTCCTAACCCTGAGCTGGGCAGCCCTGTTATGGATGAACAGACTCCGGCAGGAGGCCAGGCCCCACCTCCAAGGATGGGACGGCAGGGTCTGCAATACCCGAGGCTGCCGGAAGAGGTCGCATCGTATCGGGCCCTGAGACTAAAGGGCAGTCTCAGCCTAAGGTTGAAAAGGAAGGAGGGCAGAGAAGTCCACCGTAGGGGCAGCAGAAATCAGGCAAAGGTTTATCATTCTCAAGCAATCAAAGAGGAGGGGGGCACAAACTGGATTCTATCAAAATATAGAACGTTTGAAAAAGAAACCCACAGAAGGGAGACAGTATTTGCAAATCTATTATCTGATAAGGGTTTTACAAGGAACTCCGAGGACAGAACACCTGGACGCTCCAAACGGCAGGTGTCTGGGGCAGGGGCGGGGCACAGAGTTGAGAGACCACGTGAGCGGTTACAAAGTTTCTTCTCTCTTTGAAGGGAGAATTGGCTGAAAACAGTACAGCAGAAACTGTATCCAAGCGGGTTTGTGATTCCAGGGAAATCGTCAGGAAAGAAACACAAGATTGTAATGGTGGATCAGCTTCAAAGGAAAGGTGCAAGCTAACCTGTTAGTGTGACAGTTGGAGACAAATTTCTTCCAGAACAGAGAGGCGCCAGAGAACTTCTAGAGGATAATTTAGAATAATATTTACTTGGGTTTTTTTGGGGGGTGGGGTAGGGTGGGAAGCCCACTTGGTGCACATGTAAAAGTCTAAAGAAAATTTGCAGGAGCCAATTCACTCCTTCCATTACGTGGTTCCTGGGGCTCAAACTCGGGTCTTTAGGTTTGGCAGCAATCACTTACCCGCTGAGTTATCTGATCAGCCCTACAAGGAATATTTTCCGTTGAAAGCTGGGGACATCGTTTGACAGTATTCAGGCAGAGATCACTGTTGAAATGGCATCATAGGAAACTGCTCATTCTGCTGACTTTCTGAAATCTTTCATCCTGTAAATAAATTTCCATGCCTTCCTCTTATAATAAACTAATGAAGCATGTGCCCATGTACACACACACACACACACACACACATGCACACACACACACACACACACACACGCGCGCGCACGCGCACACGCACGCACGCACGCACGCACACACACACGCACACGCACACGCACACACGCGCGCACACACACACACACACACACACACACACTTCAAGAATAGAGGGTGGAGGATCTGAATAAAAACCAGCTCCAATGAAGATATGTAAATTGACTCGGCTTGGGGATGTGGGGTGGAAAGAAGCTGTGTATCATTAGTCGCAGAACAAACAACTCAAAACCACAATGCTACCACTTCACAGATGGCAGAAGGGCCAGAATAAAAACATAAATAAAAAGGACGTGCCATTGAAAGTGCAAAGAAATGGAATCCTTGGCATCGCTGTGATAGTGTGAAGTGGTGGAGCCTTGTAGTATTTAATACTGCCTGGAAGATCCTCAAATGGTTAAATGTAGAAATATCTACTTAAACTGGGCAATGTAGGTGGTGGCACAGGCCTTTAATCCCAGCACTCGGGAGGCAGAGGCAGTTGGGTCTCTGTGAATCTGAGGCCAGCCTGGGCTACAGAGTGAATTCTAGGACAGCCAAGGCTACATATATATTTAAGTTTAGAAAAATAAAAACAAACCCAAACCAAACAAACAAAAAAACAAGCTATGAAAATAATTATTATTGCCAGGCAGTTGTGGTACACATCTTTAATCCTAGCACTTAGGAGGCAGAGGCAGGTGAATCTCTGAGTTCAAGGCCAGCCTGGTCTAATCTATAGAGTCCCAGGACTACATAGAGAAACCCTGTCATGACCCCGCCTTCAAATTGCAGCTTTATTCATAAAGCATCAAAAAGAACAAAGAATAGAAATGACTTAGAGTCTTCATTATGTGGTGAATGGATGCACAAAATGTGGTCTATTCAGCCGTGAAAAGCACTGAAGTTCTGACGTTTTATTGGTGAGTATGGATGGGTGTTGAAACCATATGAGCTGGAAGAAACTGAATGGAAAAAAAAAGAAATGAAAAAGAAAAAATGTGATTGACCCTGGGTTTGGTGTAGGAGACATTTATTGTAGATAAAAGTTAGAACATAGCCAGAGGCAGAGCCATCTGGAGCATCCAGATAAGAAAGATGACCCTGACCCAGGCCATGTGAGGAGATGGGGGAGGGGAGAGAGGCGAGGAGCTGAGGAAGGGTAACCAAACCCAAAAGGATTATATAGGGAAGGACAACTGGAGGAAGGCGCAGCCCAGCCCCTAGGCTGGAAGAATTTAGGGTAGGGGCAGGGTATGCCAGCCAAATTCCATCACAGGTAAGGACTGCTGGGAGAACCTAGTGATCAGTGCCCATTTTGATATGCTAATGGGCACCTCAGTGAGCCATTTGTCCTGGGTTTAAGACCTAACAGAAACCAGACACACAAAAACTAGGTTGTGTGGTCAGTTTACATGAACTGTTCAGTACTGGGAACTCTGTTCAGGAAGTAAGGGAGTTGCTGTTAGAGTCCATGAGAAGGGGAGGGATAGCTCAACATTACTCCTACTTTGGTCTTAAATAGTGGTGATGGTTGCTCAACCTTGTGAAGGTCATATAACTAGGTGAATTACTTTTTTTGAAAAAATACAGTCTGCCAGGTGGGGTGGGGCTTGTCTGTAATCCTAGGGGTTGGGAGGCAGAGACATGAGGATTTTGATTTAGAGGGCAGCCTGGCCTACATAGCAAGCCCTTATTGTCAGGTATACTTTGTGACATCTGAATTATATCACAATCATAAAAGACTCGTTTAATGTAAGAGCATGTTGGCTCACTTCCTGGCTGCACTGGACTTTTTGCAAACCTGGGTATGATGGTCAGCATTTCTACCCAATTTCCAGAGATGTTCCTCTTCCCTTCCAAAGCCTGTTTTCTTTTGTAGTGTGCTGAGAGGCTGCAGTCAGGGGCTGACAGGGCAGCTGGGACAGCTTCATTCCCTGTTTTAGGGCTATGATATGAGACAGTCACATGGGAAGACCATCTGGGCAGTTGTGTTAGGTCTGGGGAGAGACATCACACATCTGCTCCAGGCTAGACCCCACCATGTTCACACAACACAGGCAAATTCTTTATGTGTGTGTGTGGGGGTGGGGGTAGGTATTCATGTCATGGCATACTTGGAAGACAACTTTGGGTAGTAGTCCTCCCCTTCTGCAGTCTGGAGCAGGGTATCTTGGCTGTTTGCTGCCTGTGCATATACTTGAGGCCACCTGGCCCTGGCACTTCAGGGAGCCTTCTGCTTTTGCCTAATATTTCTATTCATGGGTGCTTGGATTACAGATATATGCTTCTGCACCCTGCTTTTACCTGCGTCTGGAGATTCAGGCCTCACACTCTCACAGGAAATTTGTCTTAGTCAGGGTTTCTATTCCTGCACAAACATCATGACCAAGAAGCAAGTTGGGGAGGAAAGGGTTTATTCAGCTTACTTCCACATTGCTGTTCATCACCAAAGGAAGTCAGGACTGGAACTCAAGCAGGTCAGGAAGCAGGAACTGATGCAGAGGCCATGGAGGGATGTTCTTTACTGGCCTGCTTCCCCTGGCTTGCTCAGCTTGCTTTCTTATAGAACCCAAGATTATGGCACCACCCACAAGGGGCTCTCCCCTCTTGATCACTAATTGAGAAAACGCCTTTCAGCTGGATCTCATGGAGGCATTTTCTCAACTGAAGCTCCCTTCTCTGTGATAACTCCAGCTTGTGTTGACACAAAACCATCCAGTACAAAGTTCTTTAATCTGCTAAGCCCTCTCCTTAGCCCAACATGGCCAAGGAGTTCTTAGAAGTTCTTAGAACTTCAAAGTTGCAGAGTGTGCCTTGGAGTATGAACGGATTCCTCTGAGTAACAGCCTGAGGTGTGGGCTTGGTGTCAGTGTGTGCAATGTGTGCATGCATGCACGAGCACTGTTGGAAAGAACAAAACCCCAGAAGAAAAGAAGCCCGTGTTGCAACCTGCCCTCTTCTGGCCCTCTGCACTCCAGCTTTCAGCAGCTTTGCTGGGTTTCGCTTCTCGGCTGGCATGACCCTCTACAGGGCAGAGGGAGGCCTGTGAAGACTAGTACTGGAGACTGTGGTCATGAAGAGAGCATGGCATATGGCATGCCCAGGCTGGAGGGCGGGCAGTTCCCATCCCACAGGTGGTGGATGGAGATGGGAGAAGATGCTGGCATCTGAGCTCGGGCCCCAGCTGATCTGAGTACATCATTCATGCATGTTACTCTGGTCCCTTCTCTCCACTCCCCTCCCCTCCTTGTTGTCTTCTGTCTCCCAGCAGACTGCTGGTTCCTTTTGCTTTCTCAGGTCCTGCCTTGCAGATGGGGAGGGGATCTCCCTGTTGTGGTAGGTGAGACCTCCCTGTTGATGGGAGGTATGAGT